>LR749528.1:3880782-3953775 GCA_902729485.2 Mus minutoides
TTTGCAATCAGGACTTTAACTCACCTGAAATATTCCTAGTGGCATTCAAACAAAGTGCCTGTTTTACAGTTGATCCACTATTGTATTGAACTTTAATTTCTTAAAGAGATCAGAGTCCAAGCTAAGAAACAACTAAATCGGCATATCACGATGGGCCCTGATAAGGACAGCTAACAATTACCAAATGCTCACAGTAGGTAGGTGTGGTCCTAGGCATGTTATATTTTGTGGTGGTTAATTTTGTGTGTGCCAACTTGACTGGGTCGCATAGAGCCTCTCTATTCAAATGAACATTTCTGGACATATCTGCAGGTGTTTCTAAAGAGGATTATGTTTGAACTGGTGGAAGGGGTAAAGAAGCAGCCTCCCCTAATGTGGTATAGACACCATCCAATTGATTGAAAGTTCAGATAGAATAAAAGGCCAGTTTGCTCTCTCTGCTACGTGGTGGGCTCTAGTCTTCTCTCACTACCTCCTATTCTCAGATCTTCACACTTGGACAATGCTTTCCTGGGTCTCCAGCTTCCATAAATCACATCATGGACTGCTTAATTACCATAATCATAGCAACCAGTCTCCTAAAACAGACTTCTTTAACTCCATTGGTCTCATTCTCTGTCCACTCTCAATTCACCTGTCCAACAATTCGGCAAAGTAGTCTTATCATCAGTGACATTTTGTGGGTAAGGAATTGGGATGGCAAGGTCATACAACTTACTCAAGGTCACACATCTGGTACATACAGAATGCTCCTTGGGTCTGCGGTGGCAGCTCAATTGGTAGAGCACTTGCTAAGCATGCATAAAGCCCTAGGTTCCATCCCCAGCACCACATGAATGAGGCATGGTGGTACATGCACGTAATTCTAGAGGTTGGAAGGTGAGGGTGAGGATCAGAACTCTGGCTATATAGCAAGCTTGAAGTCAACCTGACATTCATTCAATCAGGTCTCAAAACAAAGAAGCAAACACACATACCACATACATACAGTTAACACACACACACACACACACACACACACACACACACACACACACCCCACACCGCACACCAGAAATTCAAAGTCATCCTGACTACATAGCAAGTTTGATCATGCAGCCCGGGCTACATGAAACCCTCCCACAAACATTCAACAAACCAATAGTGGCTGTTCCTGAGCAATGATAGACAGCAGTGAAGCTTGCTAGACCCCTTTCCACCATCAGAGATGTCAAACCATCTAGTAGAGAATCAAGAGTGCCCGAAGAAGGGAGCAAGGGTATCTCCAGAGTGGTCCAGGGCATGTGGGGATGAGGGTAGCCTCAGGGACAGGATTCCTTAGCCAGGACCACTTGCCCTTTCTTCCATTATCACTGAGTTAAGATGCTGGAACTTTTGAAGTCACGATGTTTTGTCTATGACTTGTAAGAGACAAGACATTGAGAAAACTTCCATTTCTTATCCCCAGGTATTTTTAGACTTTTGTCCCTCCCTTCCTTCTCCTGCCTCCTCTTTCTTAGATGGTGTGTTACTCTGTGGCCTGGGGTGGTCTGGAACTCATCATGTGGCCCAGTCTGGCCTTGGCCTTCTTCTCCTGCCTCAACCTCCCCATGGCTGTCTAGGTCTTTTGTTATCAGTTCCTCTTCCCTCCCCCAGTTCCCTGGACTTCTTTACAGTACACAGAAGCTACAAGACAGCAGCAGGTTCCGGTCCCTCCCACATTAGCTTCCGGGGCTCCTCTTTCTACATGAGCCGCTTCCTGTGCAGCTTAGACGTGGTTGGTTCCCGTCTAGAAAGGGGACAACATGTAGGACGCCAGGAGGAGGAGTGCCCTGGATGACCTCACTGCTTGAATACTGTGAGAGGATGTTGAATCTGTTTTTCAACCAAATGAATATTTTAACCTTTCTGAATGAATTCAGCAGTAGACTAGTACAGCAAATTTTCTAAAGAAATGAACTCCCTACTGTTACCATTTATGGGGACTCAGCTCCTCAGCTTTCATTCTGTCCTTCTGCAGACCCCCACCTCCAACTCTAGCCCTCTGGCTGCATACCCAACCTACTCATTCATTCATTCATTCATTGTTTCTTCCTTCCTTCCATTTCTTCTTCTTCCTCCTCTTCCTCTTCCTCCTCTTCTTCCTCCTCTTCCTCCTCCTCTTCTTCCTCTTTCTCCTCCTCCTCTTCATCCTCCTCCTCCTCATCTTCTTGTTTGTTTTTCTCTATCTAGTCCTGGCTGACCTAGAACTCACTCTGTAGACCAGGCTGGTCTTGAACTCAGAGATCTGCCTGCTTCTAATTCCCATGTGCTGGGACTAAAGCTGTGTACCACCTAGTAGTATGCCCACATCTTATGCCCAACAGATTCAGTGTTACCAGCACTTTGGGGTCCTTTTGGGTTTCTACTGTCTTTCTCACCAACCCCTTCCCCACACCCTCACCAGTACCACTCCAACTTTAACCGGCCCAAATTCATTCAGTAGACAAGATAGTACACAGTTGGCCTTTGGTGTTCATCTGGTCTCCATCTGTGGCGTTCAATCGACAGTGTGTTGATCTATTTTAAAGACTGCATCTGTACTGAATACACACAGATGTTTTCCTTCTCATTATTACCTAAACAATGCAGGATAGCAAAAGCTGAGATACAATGTATCTAGTCATAATTATTGAGTATTAGTAATCTACAATTTACAGTGTATAGGAAGGTATGGGGGCGATGGATTTAGTTCTTAAAGTGCTTGCCACACACTCGAGTCTGGGTCCCTAGCATACATATAAAAGCCAGGCAAATATGGCAGGCACTATGTATGATCCCAGCACTGGGGAAGCAGAGAGAAATGGACATGGGGGTGGGGCAGAGCTGGGAAGGTGGAGAGAGTGGAAGCTGACTGCTAAACTAGCAGAGACTGGGGAGCTCTGGGGTTCAATAAGAAACTTGCCTCAAAAGGTAAGTAAAAAGGGAGGAATCGAGGAAGGTCAACTCTGGGCTTCCACGCTCACACATGTGCATATGCACACCTCCCCATACACGTGTGCTTACACACATGCAAATTCACACACATATGCGAATACCACACACCTATACCTAAAAACTAAGAATAAAAGTGTGTGAGCAGATATGTGAGGGTTATATGCAAATACTGTTATTCCAGATGAGCGACGGCAGCACCTGGAGATTTGGGTATCTTCAGGAGTTTGTGGAAGCAGTTCTCCATGGAAACCAAGGGTAACTGAAGGGACCAGCCTCTACACAAGACACCCCAAGACCAAGTTCTCAACACAAAGGAGATTTATTTTCCCAAGAGGGACAAAGACAGGAAACAAAGGAATAGGGAGGGAGAAGGGAGAGGAACAAAGGAGAGGGAGAGGGTATTTCCCCCAGAGGAACAAAGGACTGCCTATAGATAGAGGAGACAGGTGTGGCCCATAGGCAAATAGCAGTTTATAAAGGTACAAGGGAGAAACCCTGTGTTAGGATGAGGTGTTTAATTTTAATTGGGTATGTTAATTGGATAAGCCTAAGGGGGCTTTGATTGTTGGACTTCAATACTTTGAAGGTTGGACCTCCAACATCAGCTTCAGGAGGAGGAAGTGGCCAAATCAGGGAATAGGCCTTGGTGGCTCACTAGAGGACTGTCATCAAACGGTTTAGCAAGGGAGAGTGAATGTGGGAGGCAAAGACTGACGTGCCATGTTTCCCATGCTCTGGCCCGCTAGAGCCCCTTCACTGTGACTGTACTCGTTGCTGTGCTGGAAACAGAACAAGAAGCTCAAATCCGAAGAGCCCAAGGCATCTGGGTTTCATTAATATGGCCAAGCCCATCTAGAGTGAAAAGGAATTAAACACACAGAGAGTGGGATAAAAGCCCACGTGGCTCAAAGAATAGAGAGTAGTAATTAAAATTTCCAGCTGTCCAGTTCCTGGCTGTAGACTCCCGTCAAAGTTATGCACTCTCCCAAAACCTGCCAGCTTGAGTTTGCCTCTGTGGCTTGTATTTCAGCAATTCCTGAGAAAGATAAAGCTGCACCTTTCCTTGCTTTGCAGAGGCCCTTAAGCTCCCAGGGCGACCCTTAGTAGAGCCCCTTTGCTGTCAGATGCGAGTCTGGGCAGTCTGCTCCCTGAAGTGGGCAAGACCGGAGCAATGGCGTTAATTCCTTCACTCATTTATTCGAATACTTTCTGGGCTCTAAGTGGGTGCCTTTTCATTTCACGGGACGCCAGTGAACTTTCTGACTGATGGGAATATCATAGAACACGAGGATGAAGAATGACTAGAAACTCACATTTAATCTCTGCTCTGTGGGGCTTTGAGAACTTTTCATTGATTCCTGAAGCCATCAAGAAGAGAAAATGTGTGTGACACTGCATACAAATGTGAGAGCTATCAAAACAGAAGTCTGCGAGAGGGTGCTCTCAATGTATAAGAATTGTTGAGTTTTTGGTTTGTTTGTTTGTTTGTTTGTTTGAATGCCAGTAATTGCGATCATAGCTTTCTATTTCCTAGAGATATCAAGGGTTTCATGGTTCAAACGGGAGATCCCTCAGGTCCTGGGAGAGGAAGTGACATCATCTGGGGTGGGAGGGCAAACACAGTGTCCGAAGCACTGTGTGGGAGGCGTTGTATCTGTGGCTGATGATGCCCCAGTACTAACCGGTCAGTTCTCCATCCCATGGGGAACAGTTATATTTGGATATGAAATATACAGTATTTGTCAAGGTAACAGTCAAGTTGTCACTCTGGGCGGGGGGGGGGGGGGGGGGGGGGGGGGGGGGGGGAGCGGATGAACTGGAGACATCACCAGTACATGAGAAGACATGATCTCTCAGTGATGTACACATTAAGGGCATACCTGTTCCCGCCACGCTCAGTAGCTACAACAGACCTGGGCAAATGCTCGACCACCTGCTCACTGTGACGCACCCATGGCTTAGCCAGTTTTGGTTATGTCAGAGATTGTAATCCTTTTGATGTTTACAGTAACTTCACCTCCCTCTAAGCTCTTACTACTAAGGGGGAGCCCCACAACCTTTTACCTTCATTCTTAATTTCTGTAATTTCTGTGCCACTTTGACTGGGTCCTCTTCCCTCTGCCTACCTCTCTCTAAGAGTCTCACCACGGAGTACAAGCTGGTCTCTAGCTCTTGATCATCCTGCCTCTGTTGCCCAGTATAATTAGAGGCAGTTACCACTATGCCTGGCTAGTAACGATAGTCTTCAGGTCAGAATAAATCCTGCCAGAAAGGACTGTTTTGTTTGGGGCTTTTTTTTTTCTCTCTCACTTTGGTTTTCTTTTGGTGAGTTCCAAAGTATTCTCTGAGCCCACTTTCAAAAACTAAGCTTGTCTGTCCCCCTGCACCGTGGTCTACTGTCAATGTGACAGGGTACCTTTGTCAAGTTATCCCCAAATGCCAATCTACCAAAACGGGCTACTTCATAATCAGGGTATTCCATTCCTAGGAAAATCTGTCTGAGGAAAGATGGAAGAATTTCTGTTTCTGTTGCTCCAAAGGCTGCTCCTTGAGATCTGGGCCTCCTGATGAGGTCTCTGGGTTTATTCAGCTGCTTAGGGCCTTTGCACGAGGAGAAAAGGCAGCCCTGACCTGATAAGCTGCTGGTTTCACTCAGAAGGGGGCAGGGCAAACACTCTGTGGTTTAGACAGAGGCCTCCATCCAGGGAGGTTCCCTAAACCTCCTCACTAGGGGTTCCTTGTTGAGGTAAGCTTTTCTTCACATTGTGTGAAGATGTGTCTCTGAATTTCCATGGTTAATTCTGTACTGACAGAGAGCTAAATGCTGACAGGATCTTGATATTGTTATTTCTGGGGCCCATCACTGACCTTATGTTGTGTAAATGTTTTGTCCTTCCTCACTTGCCCAAAGGCCTAGAATCGTATCAGAGGTTCTGATTGGTTGGAATAAAGATCTGACAGTTAATAGTTGGGCAGGAAGTGAAGGGCAGAGAGGAGGGGAGGGGGAGGGAGAGAGGGAGAGAGGGAGAGAGAGTAGATAGATTCTGGGAGAAGAGGCAGACAAAGCCGATCCCAAGGGAGGATACAGAAGGAGCAGGATTTACCTCAGTGGAGCAGAGAGGCACAGAGCTAGCCATGTGGAGGGTCATGACCAAGTTAGTCAGGGTAAGTTTAGGCTAGCTATCTGGGAAGATGTCCAAGCGAAAGGTCTAAACTTTAAATGATATAAAGGACTCCGCATCTTCTCTATACCACTGGTGGGTCTGAGGAAGACCCACTATGGTTCCCTTTCAGATACTGCCCATCTTCAGCTTAAATAGTGGGTTCTCAGGCGATTTCCAGTGTCTGACTGGGGGTGGGAGCTGACGACTCTCAGTGAATTATATTTGTTACCTTTTATATCCTCTCTGCCACCAACACCAGATGCACCCAACGTGTTCCTGGCCGGACTCTCTCTCCCCACTTTCTGTCCTTCTCTGTCCCACCGCCCCCTTTTCTGCCCTCATAGCTCTGCTCCCATCTGTCTGCCTGTCTACTTGGCTCTCTCGCTGCCTTTACTCCTTCCCTAGGTCCACACTCTTCTCCCTTCCCCCAATAAACTCCCTTTATACCAGATCTGTTGCATGGTACAATTACTTGGGCACACCTTGGCATGGGCCCATGAAGTGTCCCCTTGCTGAATTATATGTCATAACACCACAGGCTGTTGGGGATAAAGACCCCTGCATTCAGGGTGGGTCTTCTTTCCTCAATTAAACCTCTCTGGGAGCGCCCTCATAGACAAGCCACAGATGGGGACAAGGATCTTTAGCATTTGGACATGCAGATTCCCTACTAAATTAAAGCATTAGATCCAATCTCCAGCATAGATCATGCAATTTACCTTATCCATTGAAAATTATAAAGTCTACAGCCACTATGGAGATCAGTGTCTGAATTATTCAGAAAGCTGGGAACAGGTCTTGTTGTCTAACAGTTTCCTCTGAGATTGAATCATCCCATCCTGCAGAGGAGCTCCTGAAGTAGGAAGATAAACAAATCAAAATAGCTTCAGGAAGTCCCTGAAACTGACTAGATTCACTAGGTCCCTTCCTGACAGAGTAAAGTCCAGAAGCTGAGAGTCCCTCTCAAATGGGGGTGGGGGTAGGGGTGGGAATACTGAACTACAAAGAAGACTCTAAGATCAAATCAGGTGTTTAGCAGAAACCAGCCAAGACACCTAGAAGACATTTAAACCAACTGAGGCCCCTGACAAGAACACTCTTCCAAACTGCTGAGCTGCCTGCAGGTTGTGCAGAGTCCAGGTTTCCCATCTTTTGTGAGCAGTCACCTATGTTAGGATGGTGATTCAGCTTTCTTTGTGTCTCTTCTGCCCCCATAAATAGCTCCTCACCCATACTTCTGTAAATAACCTCAATAAAACTCTTTGGTTCACCAAGTTGGACTTTTGTGGTATCCATACTTTGGTCTCTTGTGGGTTCCCTAACTAGAGTAAGTAGATGAATGTGTTTTGTCTCCCTAGGAAAAGTTTAGTCAAACATCAGATCTACCTTAAGATCCAGTTATACCACTCTGGAGCATAGACTCAAAGGACTCTACATTCCTCTACAGAGGCACTTTTTCAACCATGTTCATAGCCAGAAATTTGAAACAGCCCAGATGTCTGCCAACAGGTGAATGGACAGTGAGAATATATATATCAAGACAATGGGATTCAGCTATTTAAAAATGTGAGACCGTGAAATTCACAGGTAAATGGATGAAGCTAGTGTTTTAGTTAGAGTTTCCATTGCTGTGAAGAGACACCATGACCAAGGCAACTCTTATAAAGAACGATATTTAGTTGGGGCTGGCTTACTGGTACTGAGGCTATAACCATATAACCACAGAGGTTAGGTATAGAGTAAGGGAGTTTGGGGAGGGGATAGAACTAGGAAGATATGGGAAGTACAACATAATTATGGAGAGAGAGTGGGAGATTGGAATGGGAGGGTTAAATAGAGAGGGAAGGAAGGACTAAGGGAGGGATACAGGGAGGGACAAATAACACTGAGTACCATTTGATGGATCGTATATGAACTTACTACAGCAGAAGCTTCTTAAAATACATATCTGAAAGAAATCTAAATGGAGTCACCAAATAATGGGGGGAGACAGTGCCCCAACTAGACATGTCTTACCACAAAGATAAGCTTCCAGGGCCAAGAACGGGTTACATCTCATTGAATTGTTGGCTGGTGGGACCCATGGCAAACCCTCATGCAGTACCCATTTCCCAGGCTATTGGCTGGTCTCTACAGGCCACACAACTCATTTGACAAGCAGAATTTGAGCTGATGCTGTAGAACCTCCACTACCACTGACTAGTGTGCACGGTAGTACTGTGCACACTATCAGACAAGAAAAGTGACCACCAACCCAGCTACAAAATCTGCCATCCGGCATGGTGGCCTGCCTGAGTGAAATGCTGGTGTACTAGTAGTGTAAACATTGTGGCAGTAACCAACCACTATTTGTGTAGACTTCAGGCCCACTCCACAAGCTGAAACCCATGCCTAACACTGCTCTGATGACCAAGAACTTGAAACCAGATAAGCCATGGGTTTGTGTTGCAAGAAATATTTAAAAATGACCAGCAAACTCTCCGGTGCTGGACCATAATCCCGTGTTCCTCCTGGCCTGCCAACTCTACGGCTAAGCTAGATCACAGGGCTCCCACCAGGCCATCTCTCTGGTGCCCCCCACCCCAGTTCCTCTCGCAACCACACATCTCACACCCTCCCCCCACAGTCAGCCATCTTAACACCTAATTACCTGGTAGACTCAAGACTCTTAAAGCTTAATTAACCAATTAGATTTATGTGTCAACAAAATCACAATTTACAAGATACCAATACAATAACTTCAGAGCCAATTGATAATGATAAAAGCTTTATCCCAATATTTCTAACCTTGTGAAATCATAGCTACTTGTGGCTGGTAAATGCCATGTGTATACACGTCCAAAGCCATCTTGGTTCCTCTGTCTACCCCCTGGTTGGCTCCCTCTCTCTCTGCAACTCTTAGCCCTGCCCCTTTTTCCTGTCCAATCACAGACCTCCTCTGCACTAATCTAATTGGACAGGGAAAATTCTGCAACAGGTTTAAGGGAAAACCAAATAACTATGGTCCTGATAAAGGAAGATAGCAATAAAGGGACTTCTAATAACATTCTGCTATACATATAGATGAGTACCTCACTCAGCTATTGGCAAGAAACTTCCTCCTGCAGGGTATGGGCGTTAATACAGAGACCCACAACTGGACAATGTGTGGAGAGTGAGAAACCTTGGAACACTCAGCTCTAAACGGAATGTCTTCATCAAACTCCTCCCCGTCGGGCTCAGGGATCTATGTCCAAGAGGAGGTAGAGAGTTTGTAAGAGCCAAAGGGGATAAATGACACCAAGAAAACAATGTCTTCCAGATCCAACAGGACAGACACACATAGAGCTTGCAGATACTGTGGCAGTGCACACAGGGTCTACACAGGTCCAAGCCACACCTGAGCTTCCATCTCTAACCAGGATGCTATTGTCAATTGACAACTGTTGGCAGAAGAAAACTGTTTCCTCCAGTGGATTCTCACTGTATGTACAAACCACACTGTCTCAGTTAGGGTTTTACTGCTGTGAACAGACATCATGATCAAGAATTCTTCTTATAAAGGACAACATTTAATTAGGGCTGGCTTACAGGTTTAGAGGCCCAGTCCATTATCATCAAGGCAGGAGTGTGGAAGCATCTAGACATTAGCATGGTGCAGGAGGAGCTGAGAGTTCTACATCTTCATGTGAAAGCTGCTAGCAGAATACTGGTTTCCAGAAAGCTAGGGCAAAGCCCAGGCCCACAGTGATGCACCTACCCCAATAAGGCCACACCTATTCCAACAAAGTCACACCTTCTAATAGTGCCATTTTCTGGGCCAAACATATACAATCACACACACTTAAGGGCAGACCCTTTGGCCAACAGTAGATGGTCAACACAAAATGAACCAAATGTTATTTATCTGGAGTTTTTTGTTTGTTTGTTTCATATTGATTTGATTGGGCACTTTTTATCTTACTGGCCTTTTGCTTGTATATTATGATTTCTGATTTTGAGTTTTTATGGGTTATATGTGTGTGTGTTTCTTGTGCCTTTTCTTTTTAATTGTTTTTTTTTTTTTTTTTTGAGAGAGAGAAGAGAAGAGGAATGGTTGGGTGGGTGGGGAATTAAGGAGAAACTTTGGGGAGATGAAGATGGGGGATGAGAGACCATAATCAGAATATAGTGTATGAAAAAAGATGTATTTTCAATTTAAGATGTGGTATTCCTAGTAAAGAGATTTTCAAATCTTGCTATAGAAACCAGCGAGCAACTAAAGTTTCCAATGTTCAGGAATAAGCAAAGAGATCACTGAAGACTTAAAGCTGACAGGGCAGTGCTGCGTTTACCTCTGTTACCCTAAATGTGGGCGTCCACATGCATGGAAGACAGTGGTGTCAGGAAGTTGAGTTTCAATAATTTTCATGACATTTAAATTTATGTCTTTGGCAATGGCAACATTTGTTGAATAAAGTTCAGAGGAAAATTAATAGCGGACAATTTTAAAAAGGAAAAGAAACTATGAATGTCTTTGGTGTGCATTGTCTACACAGTGTGGAGAGCCGTTGGGTGGAGTTTTCCTTTTCTTCTGCCCAGAGCCAGCTCTGTCTCAGCTAAGGGCTGGTTTGTCAGCCTAGGCCACAAAACACAAGGCCTGAGAGCTGAGCCAGCCCCTGTGGTGATGGATGTTCATGGGGACGAGGTCCTGAGCTTTGTATGGATGCTTGTCACCATGGAGACCTCAGTCCAGACTGACGGATACTGTCACTTAAGCTAGATTTACAGAAAGCCTCTTAGGAAATATTCGCTTGCCCTGGAATGACCTTTTGATTCTCTGATGACTTAAGCCATCAGCAGTTTTTAGGTCATCCCGACAGCCTACTACCACCCACTGGAATGGCTTCTGAGCTCGGTCTCACAGAAGTCAGGGGAGGTGAGAGTTCCAGGATGCCTGCCGTCAGCTGTCTTCAGAAACCAGGGCTTTCTGGTTCCTAACAGAAAGCCGTGCCAGTTAGAACTTTCTAGCAAATAAGTATATATGCAAGAGCTTGTAGTCAAAGGCAGTCCAATGGCTAGCAGGCACAGGCAGCAATGGTTAGCCATGGCGGACTTTAGGATCTGCAGAGGTAGTTTTGAAGAATGTCTGGGCCAAGGTGTGTTGGGGGAGCAGTCACTATCTGTCTCATAGCATACCCCAGTCTAGAGGTTCCTTGTGGAAAACAACACCTCTCTCCTACACTGCAGCTTGTGATCCCGTTACTGGTTTATTCCAAGCTTCTTTTCCTCAGACTGACTCCAGGATAAGCTACTATCTGTCTATCCCCAGAGCAGTGGCTCTCAGCCTTCCTAATGCTGCGACCCTTTAATCCAGTTCCTCGTGTCTTGGTAACCCCAACCATAAAGTGATTTTTTTTTTTGCTACTTCATAACTGTAACTCTGCAACTGGTAGTAGTCCTAGTGTAAATAACTGTGTTTTCTGATCGTCTTAGGTGACCCCTGGGAAAGGGTCATCAGACCCCCAAAGGATCAGGACCCACAGGCTGAGAACCACTGCCCTAAAACCTTCCTTGCTTTGCGCCGATTATTTCGGTTAACTAAACAGGGTAGGAAAAGAAAAAGAACAAGCCAAATTAGAGAGTTACGGGTTCTCTGTTGGAGATACACCCAGACAGACCCTGTGGGCTTCTTAGGCAGGTAACTGCTTAAATCTGTGCTTCTGGCTGTCTTTGAGGACTTTGGGGTTGGGAGATGGGGAAACACATACCTTAGCCCTTACAATCACGGAAGCTTAAAGAACCCATTGTAGCTGAGCAAGAGGTATGTCTGTGGCCTCCAGGGGATGCTTGGCTGTGCTGAGGTGCTCTAGGGATGGAGGGAAACATAACCCTTTTGGTGTTGGTTTTTGAAGTCATAACTCGGCATTTCGTGGGAACTTGAGCAGTTTGGGAGGTGACTCATCTACTTTTGAGTAATCTGGGCTCACTGAAGGAAGGGGTCCTGGATCACTGAATAGTAGTTGATGTTGGGGCTGGGGCAATGCCTCATCACCTGTTAAGAACACACACCCCTCTTGCAGAGGACTGGGGTTTTATTCCCAACATCTACATTTGTAACTTTTCTGGTCTCTGTAGCACTGGGTGCATGCAGTTGCTTATATCCGTGCAGGTAAAACACACATATGGAATAAAAAATAAATCTTAAAAAAATGGAGTGCACATGATGATAATGGTGGTGATGATGATGGTGATGATGATGATAAATATAATGGTGATTCCGACAATACCACATACAAGATACTGCTCTAGGAGAGTGTGGTTCAGTAATATAAGTACCATAACCGATATCGTTTTAGAGCTCAGGAAATGAAGGGAGGTATGGGGTAAGGGCTTAAATAAGGTCACACAGTTTTCAGGTGGCCAAGCTGGAGTGCAAATCTGGACTGCAAGACCCCTCGGTGAGTTCTTGCCCTTCCTGATCTTGGTACCTTCCACGCCCCTTCGTGTTTATCTTGTATGGATCCACGTCCGCTTATCCCCTCACTGAAAGGGATTTAGTGGAGGAGAGTTGAACAAAAGGCAGCCGGGCAGGGTCTGCACTAGTTTGTGGGATTTACTGACCAACCCTGGCTGTCCCCTGAACATCCCGTGTCTCCTCTGTCTCGTTCTACCTCCCCATGTTAACCACCCCCCTCACCATAGGAACCCAGAGGCAGGGACACAGCTCATGCTTCGTGGGGCCTCTGTCAGCTACTTTTCTTATTGTTGGAATCAAATACCGGAAAGATCCAGCGTGGTGGCGGTTGGGGGTGGGGGAGAGCACAGGTTTATTTTGGCTCACGGTTTGAGGGGATACAGTCCACAGTGACATAGGAGGCTCAGTGGCTGGAAAGTGGGGTCACGTGTGTCAGCGCTCGCTTGGGAAGCAGAAAATGGTGAGTGCCAAGTGCCTGTGCCATCCAGCCTTCTCCGTCTCCCTGTTGCATCTGATCTGGGCTGGCAGACCTTGGGAGGGCGCTGCTCACAATTAAGTTAACCCTCTTTGGAAATGCCCTCACGGACACAGCCGAAATTGTGCCTCCTCGTGCACGAGGTGTGCCTTAGTACAACCACGCTGACGGTTAAAACGAAGCATCGCGACATCGGGATTTGAAGGCTGCAAGGTTTGCCAAAGTCCAGAGAGCCCTCTTTTCTCTAAACGTCCCTGGACGACTGTTCTGCAGCCCTCTTTCAGGGCAGTTTTTGTGGCCTGCCAGGGAGAAAGACAGCCCAGCTACTCTGTGGCTCTCAGGATGACTTTCAGGAGGGACCAGCTCTTCACAGTTGGTGATGAGAACATCACAGATCTCAACGGATCTTATCCCCATGGCCCTATACAGGAGATACTTTCACTACCACCGTCTCTCTATCTTATGATTTTAAATGAGGGAAATATGGGTTTGGTGTCCAGCTGCAGCATGACAGCCCAGAGCTGCCAAAGCTGCTGATAACACCAGTTCCAGGGGATCTGATGTGTTATCCTGGTCTCCTTAACCCCCTTCACTGATGTGGAATGCATGCACGAATAATAATATACATATAAACATGTAAATATATATGTATGTTATTATTAATCTAGTATATATGTATTTTATGTGTATAAGTATTTTGCCTGTATGCAGATAGGTGTACCGCATGCATGCCCAGTTCTTTCAGAGTTAAGAAAAGAATATCAAATCCCCTGGAGCTGGACTTACAGATGTCTGTGAGTCATCACATGGTTGTTAGACATCAGACCTAGGTCCTTTGTATGAGCAGTAAGTGCTCTTAACTACTGAGCCACTTCCCAGGTCCCCCAGACATACTTTTTCTCTTTTTTTTAATTAATTAATTTTTAAAATTTATTCACATTTCAAGTGTTATCCCCTTACCCTGTTCCCCTTCTTCCCAGAACCCCCTACCCCACCCCACCCCCAGCACTTCTATGAGGGTATTCCTCCAACTACCCATTCTCTCCCACCTCCCCACCCTCTATTCCCCTACACTGGGGCATCTATCGAGCCTTCATAGGACCAAGGACCTCTCCTCCCATCGATGCCTGGCAAGGCCATCCTCTGCTACACATGTAGCTGGAGCCATATGTACTCCTTGGTTGGTGGCTTAGTCCCTGGGAGCTCTGGAGCAGGTCTAAGTGATGATGAACTGGTTCTGAAAAGCACGTATTTAGTAAACTCTTAGACGGGGTTAAAAAATAGATGTGGCTCTTCAGGTCCAAGAAGGCTGGAGAGTAGGAAGGGCCATTTACAGTGGAACTGTTTAACCAGCAACACTTAAACCACACCCCTCCCACCTTAAGACCTCTCCTTCTCCACTTAGGGTCTTTCCTAATTGTGCACTCCTCTGCTGGCTTCACGCCTCACATCCTGTGGCTTGCCAGATCACTCCGCTCTCATCTCCACAGTAAGTGCCCTGCCTCCAATCTGTTCCTTCTGCTCCATTTGCAATACTGTTGACTTTCTTCAGGCCATTGTGGCCTCTCATCTGGAAGCCAACAACAGTCCTCTCAATGGAGAGAAGACTGCAAATGAATTACTTAAAGAGATGCTCCCCCCCCCCCCATGTTAGTACCTGGTTTGAAACTCCAAATCGTCACTGACTTCATTTAGAACAGATAGACAAGTTCTCAACACTAGAGGCATCGATGATGGGGCTAGGCTTACAGTCCTGGGTTCAATTTCCAGTGTCATTAAAGACTTCCACAATCTAGTACAGAATGAGAAAGAACACAGACACGGGTAAGGAGGAGTCTCTCTCTCTCTTCTTTCTTTGAGATCGGGGGTTCTCCTCCTGCAGCTTAGGCTGCCTTAGAACTCTGGGTGATCTTCCTGCCTTAGTGTCTGGAGTTCTGGGATTATAAGTGTGTTCTACCGTGTCTGGCTTCTCACCCTTGTTTCTTAAAGTTGTCACCATTTAATGCTTTGAACACGGTGGTACAAAACAATAAGAAATATATTTGTTCCCCAGACCTAGGGGCCAGACTTCCAAACTCAAGGTGCTAGCAAAACCGCATTTCTCCTGGAGACTCCAGGGAAGAATTCCTCTTTGCCTCTTCTAGTTTCTGGTAGCTCCTAGCAGTCCCCTGCTTCTGGCTGCATCTGTCTAGTCTTATCTTCTCTCTCCCTGGCTTCCTTCCTGCATATGTGTGTGCTTCTGGACACCCCCCCCCCACTTCCTCTCTTTCACAATGGCACCAGTCATTGCATTAAGAATGAATTCTAACCCAGTATAACTACATCTTATTTCTGCAAAGACATTTCAAATGAAGTCGCATCCACAGGCTCTGGGGGAATGGGGCTTCAATGTATATTTTAAAGATTTATTTTCATTTTATGCATATGGGTGTTTGCTTGAATGTATGCATGTCTGTGAGCCCAAGGAGGCCAGAAGAGGGTAAAGGATCCCCTAGAACTGGAGTTACAGATGGTTGAGAGCAGCGGGATGCTGGTGTTCCTGAAAGAGCAGCAAATGTCCTTAACCCCTGAACTAACTACTGACTCTCAGCCTCTTGGATCTCTTGGACACACACACACACACACACACACACACACACACACACACACACGAGATTTTATTTTTATGTGTAAGGGTATTTTTGTCTGTATGTATGTCTGAGCATCATGTATATGTACAGTGCCTTCGGAGGCCAGTAGAGGATATAGAATCTTTAGGACTAGGAGTTACAGACGATTATGAACTGGTTAGAGGTATGTAGGTGCTGGAAATTGAACCCAGGTCCTCTGTAAGAGCAGCGGCCATTGCTCTTAATGGCTAAGCCATCTCTTCAGGCCTGGATGTATCTTTTTAAAATACTCAACATTCTAAACATTGCAACTGTTGGAAAGTGCCAGAACAACAATTTAGCATAGGGAAAACACCTTGCTTATTAAATAGCTCTGGAAGAAGCAGACAAATTTTGAGAATAAGAGGTAATATTCAATAGGGCCAGCCAGAGGGATTTAAAAAAAATTTCAAGAACATACATAATCAAAGAATAGAATTTTAATTTCCTGGCTGCTGGATGCAGGAAAGAGTATATATAGGAAGTAAAGCTAGGGAATTTAGTAAGAGGATGTCTCAGTAATCCAAAGGTGAGAATCGAGCCTCAGGGGCTTGTGAATCCTGTGGAAGAAATAGCTTGGGGCTTCTAGCCAAGAGCCTACAAAACTGTCTGTCGTGTCGTGTGTGTGTGTGTGTGTGTGTGTGTGTGTGTGTGTGTGTGAGAGAGAGAGAGAGAGAGAGAGAGAGAGAGATTTGAAGAGCAGAATGGAGGGACAGAGAAGGCAGGTAGCACTAGGAACCCAGGAGGCAGACTGCTGTATGACCCTCCGAGGTGACCTGAGTTCGTTGGTCGCCAGAATCAAGGTGTGAGAGACTAAGGAACAACAGCGGAAGCCCTGCTTCAAGTCAGGCTTCCTGGGAGCTGGAGGTGTGACTCAGTGGTACAGCGGTAGACCGCATGTGCAAGTCAGTCGCATCACCGGGTACCAGTTGGTGACAGACGGAATCCCTCCTAGTTAGACCACCTGCCACACGTGGTTTACCATAATAAGTATCTCTCCGCCCTCAATGTGGCTTCTGGAGACCAGAGCCAGCGAAGTTGTTCCTACTTGTGTGTGGTCTCTACCGTACGGCGCGTAGTAAGCACCCCATAAAACTCCCCATAAAGCAGTTCATGAATGAGTGAATTTGGACCCTCACGCCATAGCGAGGTTTCCCACCGGATCCAAACTGTTAAGACTTGGAGCACGTTTAAAAAACGCCTTGGCACCAAGGAAGCGCCGCCTTCAAGCACTTGTTGAACCAAACAGAGCAAATCCACTTCCCTCGGTTCCGCCCAGGCTGGGAGGTCTGGCTTTGGCAGAAGCGCGGATCGCGCTGCTGTGCCTTTCTTACGTAAGAGTTAATGAACCCTCCCGGCCCTCTAGATCCCTCCCATTACAAGGGCGCAAGGGAAAGAAAATGAGCGCCGTATTTACAAACACACGGTTTTGGTGGTCCATTGCAAATTCATGTCTAGCCTCGGCTCCCCACAAAGAGCTTCCAACGTAGCGGCAAAGCTCGGTGTGGGGCGCCGAGGGGCGGTGCGCTGTGGATGTCGGTGGAGGCGGAAGGATGGCGTGGATTAGGCCTGCGCATCCAGCACCCTCTCCAAAGCCCCCCAGACCGCCCCAGGGCCCCGGCTGTGAGGGTGACAGCGGCCCCTGAAGGTGACTCGAGCTCCAGGAGGTGTCTGTGAGGTCCCCCGCAGGCTCAGGAGCAGGGAAAGCCAGGGGCTCCTTCTCCAGGCCCAGCATCCCGGAGCCTGAACGCCTTCGCAGGGCGTCCCTTCCCGAGTCCCGGCTGCCCGGAGGCCGGAGGCGCTCGCCTTTGTAAAGCGCCCCTTCCCGGTCTACAGCGGCCTTACAGCCCGAGCGCGGCCCCCGGAGCGGAAGATGGCGACGCTGTCCGGCCCCCGGCGGCCGCGAGGGGCCGCGGTGCTGCGCGCACGGCCCGGCCCGAGCGGCTAGAGCGGCGCCTGGGCCCGCGGCCTCCTCCCGCTGCCGCGCCCCGCCCCGCGCCCGCCCCTCCCCGGGCCCGGCCGTGCCCCGCGTCGCGCTCCCCCGGGATGGCCCGCGCGCCTCGGCGCTGCGTCTCGGAGCTCTCGGCGGAGCGGCGGCGGCCGCGCTCGGGGGGCGCGCGGCTGCGGCTGCGGCTGCGGCGGCGCGGCGCTTGAAGGGGCCGCGTCGGGCGGAGCAGCGCGCCGCCAACATGTCGGATACGAAGGTAAAAGTTGCCGTCCGGGTCCGGCCCATGAACCGAAGAGGTGAGTCGCTTTCCCCAGCTCCTTTTGCATTTCTGCTCCGGCCGAGGGCGGCGGGGGGCAACTTTGCAAACTGCAGGGCGACCAGGGATCGGGGACACCGGCGTGGCCCGGCGTGGCCCCGGGTGGAGGCGGCGCCCAGGCTCTGGCCGCGGCCACTATGTGCCCGGGGCGCCGTCTCCCTGCCTGCCGGGACCGAGCCACGCGCGCCGGCTGCGGCCGCGGATGCTCCACTTTGCAACATCACCGTGCCCCCTGTGCTTTCAGAGCTGGAACTGAACACCAAGTGCGTGGTGGAGATGGAAGGGAACCAGACGGTCCTGCACCCTCCTCCTTCCAACACCAAACAGGGAGAAAGGTAAATCCCACCCTGGCGGCTCCTGCCAAGTTTGAGCCCGGAAAAACCGAGTGCGCTCTCCCATTGTTAGCAAGGGTGGCTTCAAGTTTGTCCCACGCTCATGTGGAAAGCGGTTGCAAGTGCAGGGTCCCCTCCCCTCTCTGTGCCCATCACTTCTTGTCCCCTCTCATCCAGAGCGATGTCTCCCAGGCAGGGAACCCTGGCCAGAGTCAGCACTCTGACTTCCAGGCTCCTAGAACGTGAAGGGACCAGATGGAGATGTGTAGCCCAGTCCACATCTTACAAATAGGAAAGACGATATCTGAAGCGTGCAAATGACCAACCCAAGGCCTTATTGATGGAGTCCAGCTCCAGCGATTCTTACGTTGTTTGCCCCCTTTCGCAGAACTGCTTAGGGATGTTATATATAAAATGGGGGCTGGGAGCCTAGAAATCAAACACCTTAGAACAAGGCTGGGGTCATTTAAAATATGTAGGTTGTTGGAGGTGGTGAGTTGAGATGGTGTCTAAAAGTAATTCGGGAATTTTGATTTTCAAGGAAACAGACAGAGTCCGGAGCTGTTTAGACACAGGGATGGGGGAATGTTAAAAGGGGCTGCATTTTCTAGATGGCAAGGCATTTGCATTTGAAAAGTCGTAACTGTGGGATCCTTATTAATTCTACTGTGTTCCATGCAATGGTATGGGACAATGCCCTAAAATAATGTGAATATTTGACATTTTTATGGTAAACCCCTGAGAAGAAATTGGTTGGGATTCATTCAGTATGGCATTGTAGGAGCTTATAAAACTAGAAAAGAAAACCGGGATTCAGATTCGGCTTGGAAATGAGTATGAGTTTGCCCCTGAGAGTCACCTGTTGATTGATGAGCTCCATAATGAGTGGATTTTGCTCTTTAAAGTTTCCCTGAGCACCGATTGTGAGGAGGGTTTGCTACTTTATTGCTAAGTGAGGCGGTTGCTTCCTTTTATAATCATGCCCCACTGCAGCCCAGCCTTGCTAATTTGGGGGTTCAGATTGTTATGAGGAATAAGAATGGGGATTCTTTCCTTTTTGTATTGAGCCCAGAGTGTTCAATTGACTTCGCAAACATTCTGCATTTCCTAGCAGATTCTTGTAGTGGCTTAGAGTCACTATAGCAGATTCTTATACTAACTTAATGGCTAAGTTATTTTAAAGATGTGTATGGATCTTTACATACAGCAATGGATGTATCCTTGGACAGTAGTTTTGGACCTGTTAAAATATTTTACAGTATATTTAGGCATATGGATAATAGTATAGATGGTATATTTTATGGTGGGCATTAGTAAATTTGTTGAATAAACTACAGATTAAATAAGTGCCTATGCCATATTGCTATTTTATTTGTCTTTCAAAACTGGATCTTGTCATATTATTTCAGAAGACTATCTCTTTGGCTCTGGTTCACCAAGGCAGCCTGGGGGGTAGAATATTTTAGCTTCTCTTAGGAAGCCAAGGCTCAGTTTCCCCGGCTTGGTATTGCTTTTCCCGCCACCCTGTTCTTTTAATTCTTTTAACCGTGTATGTGTGTGCTTGTATACATGCACGTGAGTGGGTGTGTCCATTCATTCATCCACTCATTCATTCATTCTGAGCTCCAGGGTATGGAGACAAGACAAGTAGGCAGGCTGGGCATGTGCTCCCAACCACTGGCATCTGCTCTCCTTGCCACTCTTAAACCCTAGGGAATGCCACTGTTACCTGCTGTAAAGCCATTTGTGTATAGGAAAAGCATTTGTGTATAGTTTTGTGGGATTTGAAGAGAATTGATAACTCTGGATAGTCAGTGGTAAACGCTAAAATATCACTTGGTCGTTCTCAGGGCCACTGTGTTAGATCATTTTAAGTGAGGATCTGTTGAGTGTGACCTGGACATTTATCCATTGGCATGCTGACTCGGGTAGACCCCTATCTAGAGCTGGAAGAATAGGATTGAACTGTGGGGTGCTCTCTGGTTGTGGGCTGACAGATGGAACTCTTCTTCCTGTGATTGATGGGCCCTCTCTGGGTCTGGCCGTGTATTCACTGGTCGTTCTGTTTCCAGACCAGAGAGGAGTCAGCACAAGGGTGCTCCGTTCAGGTTAGGATGACCGTCTTTGCCAGAACGAAGACACCAAGTACATTTTGATGTCCACTCTGTAGCTTGGTTTCATATTTCTTCAAGGAACTTCCCCTTAAAGCAACAGTGCGTTTAAAAATAGAAACAATTCCTCCCTCGGGCTGTGGCTTGGTGATCACAACTGTTCTTTATGGTATATTTGCAATTCGTTTGTGTCATCGTGGTTTTTTTTTTTTTTTTTTTGGATAGAGCTCGGAGCAGGGCAAGGGTGAGTGTGTAGAATACCGAGACCGTAATGAAATCTTCTGGGAATTCTTAGGTCTGAAAAGTGAGAGGACCTTAAATAAATACTGGCAACTTGTCAGACTGAGAAGTAGTGTTTTTCTGAGGTTGCAAAAGATTACCCATGCATTCAGAGGTGCTCAGAGTTACCGGGTCAAAGTTACCAGTAAGAACAAGGGGGAATAAATCCATCGACTACTAGGAAAAGAAACAGACTTTAGTGAAGACCGAAAGATCAGACGACTTCTCAGACTAAGGATGTTTGTCTTGAAGCTGAAATCCCAGCATTAGAACACTGCATCTATCCAAGTTCATAGCTGATCCACTTACCGTCTGTCAGTCTACAGTGCTAAGACCTACATGATTTGTTCCTTGTAAAACGCCGTAGCATTGCTATTAGGCGCACACAAAATTCCTGCCGGTGCCAGGCTTGACCAAGGGAACCGAAGACAACTGCAGATCGGCAGTTATGCCAGAGGCCCTCGCCTTCGAGAGCTGTGGGAAGGAAGAGGAAACATATTTTCAACGCACTGTGGTAATTGCAGAGGTGTGTGCTTGGCCTTTGTGCGCACTGTATCATTTGTAAATCTCCCACTTCTGTCTTGCTGGAGATCGTGCACTCCCTGAATGAAGGCAGGTACCTTGTGTTGATTCCCCCTGTGCCCGTGGACCCGTACAGCGCCTGGCGCATAACAGCTGCCATATGACGAGAACACGAGGAGCTATAGCTGCCACCCACGGTGCAGGTGTGGAGGCAGCTGGCTGGCATCGGGCTGCTCCTATATAGGTTCACTTTGCAAGGTGAGGTCAAAGTCCTTTATTAAGGGAGGTGGAAACGTTGCTGCCACAGATCGATTCCTGGCAGTTCTCTGTGTGGGCATGTGCGGTGAGGAGTGGGACGTGCTGACACAGCAGTTTTCCTTGGGCGCAGATTGAATGAGAATCCCGTCTGCCATATGTGTGGGGTATGTTGTGCTGTATGCCACACAGAGTCGTCTTCTCACCCCTGCTGGCAGCATCCCTTCCCTTCCTGTTCTCTTTCCTTCCTGATTTCGTTTCTTATTTGCTTTTTTATGAGACAAGGTCTCACACAGCTCACACTAGCCTTGAACATGCTAAGTAGTAGTGGGTGTCCATGAACTTCGACCCTCTTGCCTTTGTCTTCCAAGTGCTGGATTACAGGCCTCTGCCACCATGTCTCTCTTTTCCCATTTATCTATGACTCATTTTTCTGAAAGTATATGAACATAACTGTACATACACACAGAAGCTTATTTTTGCTTTGATATCTTTTAATATCGATATAGGAAGACACATTTGTTTTTTTACATCTACCCTGGATGATAAGAGCAGTCTTTAAAGATATAGGTCCTTGGGGGGTATGGATCTGATTCTTACATATTAGTAAAATAACATAATAAAATTTACATTCCTTAGGAGGTAGTGCTATAATTTTGTCAGTAAATTGGAAATTAAGCATCAGAGTGAAGTTCGTATCTATTCTCAGCCAAGAAGGTAAAGGGGTATATTAGCTGGGCCTGTAATCCCAGACCTCGGAGAGTGGGAGATCTTTGAGTGCTTGTGGCTAGTCTGATTTATATAGTGTGATTCTAACAAAAAAAAAGAAAAAGAAAAAGAAAAAAGAAAGAAAAGCTGGGCATAGCACAGGCATTTAGTCCAAGCACCTGGGAAGCAGAGGCAGGAGAGTCTCTTCCAGTTCGAGGCCAGCTTAATCTACAGAGCAAGTTCCAGGACAGCGAGGGCTGTGACCCAGAGGAAGCCTGTCTTGAGAAACAACAGCAGCAACAACGAAGGCAAACCGAGTAAAATATAGGCCTTAGTAGGGCGCCATCGAAGTTGTTCATTTTCTGCCTGTTTTTTTCCAAACTGCACACACAGTGGACGGTGGTAAACGTAGGGAGGGAGGTCAGGGGGGAACTGCGGTGTGTTTTCCAGTTCAAACATCATATGATGGATGTTTCCAGAATGGTTTCTCTGCTCAAGAAATTTAAATATTCCTGACAGTCGTACAAAATTAGCAAGGCAGATCCCTAAGAGTCAGCAGCCTCCCACGTTACAAAGTCACTTTGAGGACCTGAGTTCTGGTCACTTTTGTGCTACTGCCTTCCTCTCTGACTTTATTACCAAGGTGGTTATGTGAGCATAAGATAACATTTCGGATTTGCTAGCAGCAGGAGGGCGTATTCTTCTTGCACGATACTGGAGTTTGAAGCGGCACAGCCATGGGATATCCTCATCAGCTGTCAACATCTCCAATTTGTTTTAAGTTAAAGGATCATTGAAATCTCATTAAAAAAAGAAGAAGACAACAGGCAGTTATATGGTATACGAGATTTAAAAATTATTTGGGGGGACTGGATGTGGTGGTTTGAAACTGTGACCCCAGTCCTAGGAGGCCAAAGGAGAGGATCACCTTGCCTTTGAGGCTGCTGTGGACTAGAGTGAGTTCCCTTGCCTGCCTGGTCTAACCTGAGACTCTGTCTTGAAGATAACCTGATCGGTGGTGAGGGCGAAACACTTGCTTAGCGTCTGTGAGCCACAAGTGGGGTTCGATCCCTAGTCTAGCTCCCCACCCGGTTTTACTGTGGGGGAGCCCACACTTCAGACTAGACTCTGTTTTGAACCTGAGTGTATACATGCACTATAAGAGCTTATATATGTACACCCTTAACATGCTAATTGCCATTTTACTTCTCTAATTCATTTAAAAATGGCAGCTGGAACTTTCTGAGCTTTTCCCCACAGCTCACCAGTTAGTCACAAACATCTAGTTTGGAAACAAAACAAAACGAAACACAGGTTTATTAAGATTATAGGCTCTGGCTTTTACATTTTGACATTTACACTGCTTCTCCTGGACCAGTCCTGCACTCTTGTTTGTTTTGAGTTTTGACATGCTCTTGCTGTGTTGCCCAGGCTGGCTTGGAACTCACCCTGGAGCCCGGTTGGCCTTGAACTCAGACCCCTTCTGCCTTCAGAGTGCTGAGGGTACCGCACTGCCTTCTGGGAGATTCTTCCAATTGTCTTCCACAACTTAAGGTTCATTTTTTTTCTTTTGTGCAATTACATAATTTCTGAAATGACCTGTTTTGGGCTATTCTGAAAAAAATTGCACCTTGATTGTTTGTTGTGGAATTTCTGTCTGAGGATGCTAATTACGTCTGTCTGTCCATCCGTTTGTACGCTCCCCCTTTGCCTTGTGCATTGTGCTTATTTTGGTCCCTCGTGTCTATGATGTCTTAGATATGAAGCCTTGCTCATGTGGTCTCTGGTGGCTATGGGACAAGGATGTGCTTTGCCCCTGTCCTCAGCCCTGAGCTTCTTCATCCCCCCCACCACCACACACACACACAGGAAGCACTTGTAAGTTTTCTCTGCTGGTTATCTATTATTAAAAGCTTGGGCTAGCCTCCCTTTCTACTTACATCACAACCAGAAACATGGAAATAAGAGAAACACAGGGAAAAGCTGGAACTGAACATGGCGGCAGCTACGGATGGCTGTCAATCATGCCCATGGGAGAAGGTCATTAGTTGTGTTTAGGACACAATGCTAGGGAAGGGAACCCCTTTTAATTGTGTGTGGTTTTTGTTTTGTTTTATTTTGTTTTTGTATTACTATGGCAAAAATTTCATTAAGAAATTGTGAGGTATATGCCTACTGGGCTGTTAAAAGAAAATCCCTAAGAAAATGAGAATGCTACCACCTGGGCTGCTGTTGCGTTGTTCCACAAGAAGGAGTTAGCAACTTCTGGCAATGTAAGAGATAAATGGAAAACTTGGAGGATTGCTTTCAACTGTCAGGAAAGATTATATGTGCCGTGTACTCACATCTTAAGGGAAATTTACAAAATAAGTTAACTGGAAGAGTGGGCATCCCAGAGACTTCAAGGTTTCTCAGATTTACACAGTGCTACCCTTTCCCTCGATCTTCCTGGGAGCCAGAGCAGAGATGATGTTTACGTGTTTAGAATTTAAAGCTGTTTCCAGGACAGTCTCTGCGAAGGAAGCGGAATAGCTGAGAAATCGCCAGGACACACAGAAACACTCAGGTCACATTATAACCTCAACAGTGTGGGAGATTAACCTGAACCAACAGCAGAGATGCCAATAAGGAAACAGCGCTGAAGTTTGTACGCAAACGGTTTTCAACAACCAAGAGTTGGTTTAGCTAGGAGTGGTGGTACATGCCTGTAATCCCAAGCTCTGGGGGTTGAGGCAGAAGGATTAGGAGTTTAAGACCATCCTCCCCTACACCGCTGGGAATACACAAGAACCTTCCCCCCCCCCCAAATTAATTTAAAAATAATTTAAAATAAATAAACAAGTGGGTTTGACTTATGAAATCCATCAACAAGGTTTTAAAAGAAGGGCACAATATAAAACATTTTGGGAACTTTACACTTGAAAAAACATAAAAAGAAATTCCTCTCTGGAATTGGTTTCAATGGCCATCAGCACCCAGCAACAAGACAGCAGCACAGGCGGAATCAGGTTTTCTTATCTTCCCCGAAAATTTCATTTGGAAACGTTGCAGGTTTAGTATTTGTCAATTTAAGATTAAGGGAAGTGGGGAGGTCCGTGTAGACGCTCGGGAATGGCTGCTCTTTCTCTTTAGTCTTCAGAATCACTCCCTTTGCCCTTCTCGGAACTTGTCTGAACTCCTTAATCCTTCAGTCCTCTTTGGCCTAACACCATCAATTCTAAGTTCCAAACAGAGGCCCCACCTAAACGGTCATAATGTTAATAGTTAACTCTTTCTTCAGATTCACAGAACCCGGCAAGATTGCCAGGCCTAAAATCAAGCCCGATTCCTTCGAGCAAGCCTAAGTCTCCCAAATACTGCCCTTTGAGTAATGGTCCAACCCTGGCTGATGCGGGCCAAAGAGCCTGAGAGGTCTCTGGTCCAATCACTTGCATTAACCACTTTTGAGTAGTTGCTATGAACAGAATACCTGGCAGGGACAACCTCGGTCAGAAAATGTTTATGTTGTGTAACGGTTTCTGAAGGTCTCAGTCCGTGTGTGTGTGTGTGTGTGTGTGTGTGTGTGTGTGTGTGTGTGTGTGTGTCGAGGAAGGCTTGGCTGAGTTCCTGAGGGCAGGAATGTGTGCAGAGAGAGGCAGGCACTAGGGGCTGGGCTCTGATTTCAAAGGCCACCCCCTAGCCACTTTCTTCCAGTACTCAAGTACCACTTCCTAAATGCCAAGTAAAGTGCAGTGTGTAATCTTCTTGCCTCCTTTCTCCTTTCTCTCCCCACACAAGCCCTTCCTGTGGACGGAGCCCCCTTCTTCTCAAGAGCACTAGCTCTTCAATAAACCTGACCCCTCCTTACCAACTCCCTTCTCTCGAGTAACTGGCCTTTCCGTGGCCGACTTACTCCAATAGCATCAAGGTTCAGGCATCTGAGACCGCTGTCCCAGACCCTTCATTTGACTGAAACCAGGGATGATATCGTGTTACCCTGAGACTGGGTGTCCAAAGTCATTGATAAGGTGGAAATACTTTCTAAACTATCCTCACCAAGGTGTCTCCGATTAGAGCAAACTTGTGTATCCCTACAGAATCGCCTCAGCACTCAAAGATCTTTTGCTTTATAAGAAGCATAATAGAAAAAAAATGGAAAGTAACAGAATCGTAGCAGATCAGCCGTTCAGCTGTTGCCTTTGCTTGCGTAATATGAATATTTTCAGTTACAGGCTTATGATAAGCTCTTCTTTCATTTGTGCTTTGCCATGCTACCTGGCTTTCGCCGTTTTAAATTTAATATTAAATAGTTTGTTGGGTTTTACTCTTTTTATCCATTTCTGTATTCTCAGAGCTCACTGCTGTCTCTCTTAATGATCATATATATAAAACACTGTCTTCTTAGAGTCGTTAACGTAACTGAAAGGCACGGGGGCTGGAGAGATGGCTTGGGTTGAGTACTTACTGCTCATGCCAAGGACCTGGGTTTGGGTTCCAGCATGACAGCCCAGAGCTGCTGATAACCCCAGTTCCAGGAGATCTGATGTGCTCTTCTGGTCTCCTTGATCCTGTTCACTCATGTGGAATGCACACACACACACACACACACACACACACACACACACGATGATAAAAGAATTGGAATAGATTTCCTCCTACCTTGCTAACATAGATATCATCTTAGACACGGTATACCACACGTTGTTCTCTTTCATGATCACAAAGCTAAAAGTTGATGCACTTTGGAGCTACCAGTGAGGGAGGACATCAGAAAAGTCAACCCAAAAGCCAGTTTCTGCCAAATCTCCTTTCTGTCTAACCTGAGAACTTGAATGGACATTAAGTCACTGAAGTGCTCTAAACCAGTCCACATAGAGATGTGCACCTCTGTCCAGCTCCCAGGAGACTCTGATGGAAGACAGTCAGCGCAGGAGCCTGGAGGCAGGAGCTGATGCAGAGGCCACGGAGGGATGCTGCTTACCACTGACTGGCTTGATCCCCATGACCTACTCAGCCTGTTCTTGTAGAACACAGATAGGTCCACCAGCCCAGGGGTAGCCTGCCCACAAGGTACCGAGACCTCCCATATTAATCAATCAGTCAGCCAGTCAGTCAATCAATCAATAATTAAGAAGTGCCCTACGGGCTTGCCTACAGCTTGATCTAATGGAAACTTTTTTCTCAGTTGACTTCCTTCCTCTCGGATGACTCCAGCGTGTGTCAAGCCAGCAAAAACCTAAGCAGCAGAGGGGAAAGCGCGTACGTTGGACACTTTACCTTAAAAGAGGCTCCCGGGCATTTCAGTGACTACTGTTTAACAAGCCTCTTGCCAGCAGGTTGAAGCAGCCATGTTGTTACATCCATGGATTCTGGGGTCAGGAATTTGGAAGGGGCAGAGTGGGTACTGTCTTTCTCTGTGTTAGTGTTTGGGGAGTAGCCATCCCAAGGTTCAGCCAGTTGAATGTCCAGGAGCTTTAACAGCATCAGCAACTATCTTAAATAAAAAATGCCTAATTAGATTGCACTTCTTTTAACTCATACACTTGACATTTGCTTCTGTGAGTCACTGTTACAGACTCTTAGCTCAGTTTAACAAGCCAAGCTTGAAGCCCGGTTTGACAACTCAAGGGCTCTCCAGCCCGGTGTGTCTGATTGAAACCCTCAGTGTCTGTCTTTCCCGGAGTTGGGGAGAAGAAGGGAGAAGGAGTCAGTGAGTCTCCTAGGTGCTGTGAACTTGCTGGATGCTGGCTTGTGAGGAAGACACAGGTTCCTTTTCCAGACTCAAATTCATGGGCCCCCAGTGCCCTGCTTCATGTCTTCTCTGGTGTTCCCAGGACAGGACAGTCAGTGGTCAGATGGCACTGGTGAAGTGAGAATTCTGAGGGTTGCCCAGTACTGCTGCTACTGTGACCTGTATCTCTGAGCTAGCCACCATTGGACCACTTTTGCCTCTAAGTTCCTTTGTTGGTACAACTGAAAGTCAGGATTAGATCATTTATAAGGTCACTTTTGCTCTTGTTTTCCAAAAAGAGTAGACAAAGTAGGCGGCAGATGAACCAGCTGAAATGGGCTGCCTTTTAATTCTCGTCTCGTCAGAGTGTCAGGAGTCTTGGGGAGGCCGGGGAGGCCATTGGTGGGAGGCTCCGCTGATCTGCAGTAGCTGACGTGAGACTTGAAGGTGTCAAGTGAAATAAGACAGCCACCAGCTCCAGACACTGAGGCTCTTATCAACCAGCCTGCTGGGGCCTGGGCTGCTTACAGAGACGCTGCCTGTCTCCTGCAGCTAGAAAGGTGCCTTTTCTGTGTGCCTGCAGGACATTATGAAAACCATTTGATTCGAATCTCCTAATAAGATGCCATCTTTTGCGTGTGTGTGTGTGTGTGTGTGTGTGTGTGTGTGTGTGTATGTGTGTGTGTGTAGGGGGTGCAGCTGTTTTGTGCAGTAAGGCATGAAACAATATATAGATGGACTAAATAACTTTCTCACAGCTGTTAGCATAAAAGCTAACTTGCTCTGAAGCCCCTCCCCCCACGGTCTTATTGTGTAGCCTTGGCTAATCTGAAGCTTACTCTGTCTATCTAGATACACACACACACACACACACACACACCATACTGGGCTGGGCTTGAACTCACAGAGATCTGTCTGCTTCTGCCTCCTAAGTGCTAGGATTAAAAGTTCAGACCACCACATTAAGCTCTTTATTCCTTTTCTTTCTTTTCTTCCTTCCTTCCTTTCTTCCTTCTTGTGAAAAGCAGAATATGTATATGTGTGGTGGTCTATGCAGGTACCTGAGGGCGCCTGAAGAGGGTACCAGATGCCCTGGATCTGGAGTGATGGGTGGTTGTGGACATGGTGCTGATAATGGAACTTAGATCCTCTAAGAGCAATCCACGCTTTTTACTAATCCCGCCTGTGTTGTTTCTGAGGGTTTCATTGTAGCCCTACCATTCTGTAGCTAAACCCTCATATTTCTACACTGATCTCAGCCCCAAATCAGGAGGGATCCCCACTGCTCTTTGCTGCCTCTGTTACGAGATGAACTCAGGGTGTATGTGTGTGCGGGCGCCTCTACTCTGGTTTATATACTTTTTTTGGACAGTGTCTTTCATAGCCTGGGCTAGTTTTAAGCTCTCTCTATGTAGCCAAGGCTGGCTTGAGCTTCAGAGCCTATTGCCTTCACTTCTTGAGAGCTGGAATTACAGGCCCTGGTCCTTCTGCTTCCTTGAGCAGGGAGGAGGTTTTGGCTCCCTGTGACCTGTAGGGGTCCGGCCTGTAGGTGTGGAAGGCATCTGTTTGCTATTCTCTTGCTTTGTTTTTTTTAGACATGGAATGCATAGGGAGCTTTGGAGGACAGGGAAGCTTAGCCCTTTGCAGTTGGCTTTGTGTGTGTGTGTGTGTGTGTGTGTGTGTGCTGACTCTGACAGACACTCCCTAGAGTCTACACCCATTACCACTGACCACAGACATTCACATCCCTCAAGCTGGGAGACTCAGAGGAGAAGCAGGGCGGGTAGATGGTGAGGAGCTATGTAGGCATTCTGCTTTGAATACTTTTCTACACAGCTTTACCCTGGGAGCTGGGCGTAGCCACAGAGTTTCGTGCAATGTGTTGCAAAAGGCAAAAAGGCCTTTCAAAATACTTACATTCTAATGTGTAGTTTAATGAAACAGTCCAAAATCGATTGCTCTTCCTGCCCACCTATCTCACTAGCTCAGCTAGATGGAGAATGTTGAAGGATTTGTAGTCAAGGGCGCAAAGATAGCTCAGCAGTTAAGGGGGCTTGCTAAGTGCTCTGAGTTTGTTTCTCAGCACCTGGGTTGGGCAGCTCACAGTCACCTATCACTCCTGTTCCATATATATGTGTGTGTGTGTGTGTGTGTGTGTGTGTGTGTGTGTGTGTGTGTGTCTATATATCTCAAACGGGCCACAACTGCCTGTAACTCGAGTTCTAGGTGATCTGACTGCTACAGGCACCTGCACCCACATGCACATAAAGGCTCAGATACACAGCAGCATATATACATAAATTAACTCTACATCTCAACATTTGTAGCTGAAGTTGTGCTGAGAGGTTTTTGGTAGGGATATGGTATTGGCTTGTCTTTTCATTCTCTACCCTTAACTGCCTCTGCGTAGTTAACTGAAGTGCAGGACTCAGGTACAAATTGGAATCCGAAGGAAAACTGTTGTTAACCCCGAGGAAGGTCCCGAGGGCTCTCCTCTGGAGGCCATTGCTTTCCAAAGGCCGAGAGAGCGGAGGTAGGGAGCGTGTATCAAAATAGTGGTGTTCAATTAAGCAGCACAGAGCCCTGGTAAAGCTCTGAAGTTTTGATACAGAGTTACAAAGAGAAAGCAAATAGGAAACTTTAGCATCGTAGCGCCTGTTTGAAAAGTTGGCTGGAGCCTTGAAGTGTTGCTGGTTGTGACGGTCAGGTTAGTTAGCATTTACCAGTCTACATTTTTGTAATGCGTTACAAAGTGGAGATGAAATTTCTAGAGCTGGTCTACTGTTTTCCTAAACAATGTTTTTCTTTTTAATATTCTCTAGCCCTGTTATTATTTAGCCAGTTTTTTTCTTCCCTAAGACTGACAGTCAGCTATCCTAGGTTTTCAGACCTGAGAATTAAACAAATCAAAACAACAACAACAACAACAACAACAACAACAAAAACCAACCCCAAACCACTAGAAATAAAACATAAAGAGTTTTCCAACTTCTCTTACATCATTCCGAACAAACAGCATTAAGACAAAATAGCCACTTGTTCTGAGACCTCCCTAACTAAGGGGCAGCTTGGTACCAGGGGAAGGGGATAACCTCAGAACTTAACATTGACTATTTTACTTTTATTAAATTTTAAAATTTATAATTTTTTGAGACATGGTGTCTACACTGTCCTGTCTATCCTGGAACTCAGTGTATAGGCCAGGCTGGTCTTGAACTCAGAGATCATCTGCCTCTGTCTCCCAAGTGCTAGGATTAAAGATGTCACTATGCCCACCTCCTTTGATTGAAAATTTTGACACACTCATTTTCTCCTCTCCTGGAGACTGAAAGGACCATTAGTCTACGTCACCCTGGACGGTGGCCTGCAGTTGGATTCCCCTGTTGTCTCTGAAGTTTACTGTATTGACCAGAAGAATTTTGAGTTCCTTGGGTTCTATGGGTCCTCTGGCCACTCCAGAGCACAGGTGACTATAGGATTTTACCGGCTTAAAACATTGGTCAATAGAATGTGTTCCTACCTACACAAGGGGCTGAGACAGAAGGATTGCTGGAGCCTAGAGGTTGGAGGCCAGCCTAAGTTAAAAAAACAAAATGAAATAAAACAACAACACAACTGACCAAAGAGTTGCCTGTATATTATGATCTATGTAGAATTTTATTTTATAATTCTACATTTCCTTGTTTATTGTTTGTGTGTATGTGTCCACACATAGAGGACAATCTGAGGGACCCAGTTCTCGATTTCTATTTGAGGGACTGAACCATGGTCATCAGGCCTGGTAGTTCCTCTCCACACTGAGCTATACCCGAAACCCAGCACTGGATTTTCTAAACAGCAGGCTGCCTTTCTCTGTGTAATTTGACATACTGAGCAAATCCATCATTTGCAAAGTTATCTTGAGCAGAATTTTTTAAAAGTTTAAATTATTATAAGCTACCCTAGACAGGTTGAGCCTCCCTTGTTGAAAATGCCTGGGACTAGAAGTATTTCAGCCCTTGACTTTGTAGTATTTATGTACATGTGACAAGGCATCGTGGGGAGAAGGCCCAGCTCTAAACACTTTAGAGTCATCTGCACTTTATACACATAGCCTGTAGGTAACAATGCAATATTTTCAGTGAACACGTGAGCTGCCCGTGACTTGTCTCATGGGGTCCGGTGCGGAATTTCCTACGTGGGACATAGCCACCCTCAAGAAGTTCTGTGATTTGGAATATGTGGGATTTTAGATTTTCAGGCTAGAGTTGCTGAATCTGCATCCGACCCGCAGTGTTTACCCCATAAGGAGAAACTGCTTGCTTGTCTTGTGCAGCGTTGTAGAGATTGGGATGTAAATGACCAGCTTTATGCACATGCCTCAGGCATGTGCGACGTGTGTGTGTGTGTGTGTGTGTGTGTGTGTGTGTGTGTGTGTGTCACAGTTACATGTCAGCTTAGAGCCTGGAGCCATGTCTAAGCCTCCGTCATGGTGTGGCAAGGTGTTATGTACAGATGTGACCCTTGACAACCACACAGTAGTTATAAAAAATCACCGTACTAGAATAAGCAACTTTACAGTTCTAAGTTGGATCGGATTCGCAGGCCTCCTTACCATATGCAGCTTCCAGGAGTGTGGACTTGGGAGACAAGTCACTTCTCTGAGTCTGAGTCTACCACACTCTAGCTGGAAAATCGGGACACAACCTTAACCTTGACTCGAAGTGCCTCAGTTTCCAGGGCTGTGGGACGGGTGAGCGAGGCAGGATGACTGACCCCATTTGCTTCTCCTGTGGCTTCTTATTCATTTCAGGTTTAAGCAAAGAAGTTCCTCTCTCGTACCTAAAAATAGCAATTAAAAAAAAAAGTCTTAGGGAAGTGGAGTGTGGTCCTAAGGCAGGGGAGTTGCTGTCAGTTCAGGGCCAGCTTAGGCTTTAGAGTAAGACCCTGCCTCAAAGTAAATGAATAAAGAGTCTCATGGTTTTATCTGTGTTTTCTGACGACCTTTTCATTTAAATGGGGCATGCCCTTTTTTAAAAAAAATGACTTGCTATTTTTAATTGTGTGTATGGGGATCTGCTGACTGGGTGCTGGCGCCTGTGGAGGCTGGGGGGACGTTGGCTCCCTCTGGAGCTGGACTTCCAGGTGATAGTTAGCTGCCAGATGTGACTTTGCCACCAGCCTTCTCTCTAGCTCACATTTTAATGACTGCCTGCCTGGTCTCCAGTCAGGCACATCCCACTCCTCAGTCGATAAGATACCACTGTGCCCATGGCTTCCTTGAATGGGCACAATGTGTTTTGTGCAGTGGGAACTCCTTATTCATGGGTGCTCCCTGTTTCTTGGGCGGTTGGCAGTCATTCATTTAGTGAAGGGTTTGTATCTGGAATCCGCATCACCCGTGGGAAGAAGTGTTGTGTGTGTGCGCGCACACATGAATAAAAGAATGAAGCCGGGGTGTGGGGGCACTGCACCAAAGGTGGTACACTGCAGCCTGTCTGCTTTTCAGAGTGCTGGACACATGCATGCGGTGGCCTCCCCTCCCTCTCTGCCATGTGCGTGATCTTGGCTGCATTTGAGCTCCGTGATTTTTGTCAACGAGGAGCCCGGGTGTGCTGGCTGGTATTTTTGGCTTGTTTGTGTTTGTTTGGTTTTTGTTGACTTGACACAAGCTAGGATCACCTGGGAAGAGGGAACCTCAGCTGAGAAAATACCTCCGTCAGACGGGTGGAAGGCAAGACTGTGGGACAGTCTTCTTGATTAATCATAGATGTGGGAGGGCCAAGTCCACTGAGGGAGGGGCCACCCTTGGGCAAGTGGTCTTGGGAGGTTTAAGAAAGCAGGCTAAGAGCTGGAGAGATGGCTTAGTGGTTAAGAGCCCTGGCTGCTCTTCCCGAGGTCCTGAGTTCAGTTCCCAGCAACCACATGGTGGCTCACAACCATCTGTAATGGGATCTGGTGCCCTTTTCTAGGGTGTTTGAAGACAGCTAAAGTGTATTCATATAGATAAAATAAATAAATCTTAAAAAAAAAAAAAAAGAGGAGAGAAAACAAGCTGATCAAGTCGTGAGGAGCAAGCCAATGGGCTGTGTTCCTCCATGGCCTCTGCATCAGCTCCTGCCTCTAGGTTCTTGCACTGACTTCCCTTCACGAAGACTGTCAGCTGTAAACAGAAGTAACCCTTTCCTCCCCAAGCTGCTTCTGTTCATGGGTTTATCACAGCAACAGAAACCTAAGGGATAGAACAGATGCCTGGCTCTTCTGTGTGCCCCTCCTTCTCTCACTGAGCTGTTGTTCCTCCATCTCACCTTGGAAGCAAAGAAAGAACAAGATGAGGAACCAGGATACATGGTAAAGGGCAGGACATGGAAGGAAGAGTAATTTAGGCTGAGAGGTCTGGGCCTTGATGAAGTTGACTTTCCAGACTGGTCTCAAAGCTGCCATCAGAGACTGTGTTCTGGGAAGTGGGGCCGGCTTGTGCTGAATAGAGTAAGGTGGCTGCAGTATGCCTTAGGTGACCTTGGGTTTCAAATCAGAAAGAGAAAGCCTTAAATTAGCAGCCAGTCAGAGCCTGTCATGGTCTGGTCCAGGCATGGCTCATGTGGGGGCTCATGGCTGTGTTTGCATGGCCAGATTCTGATTCTGAGAGGAGATCCCATGGTGGTGTGGAAGTAAATAAGCTTGTATGCCTCCCACAGTTTGTCTACTTTGATGACTGGCTGTCAAAACGGAATTAATCAAACCGTAATCTCTGATTTGCCCAGTGGGATCGTTTGTAGCCGTGGCCAGGGAGGTTAGTGACAGGAACACCACCCCTTGAGTCCCTTATTTGCTGAATTTTTTTATACTCAGGTCAGCCGTAGAGTCACGTGGGAATAGTGAGCAGAGTTTTAGTGCCACTAAAAACCTATGCACCCATTTATTTGAACATCGCTGCACCCCTTCAGCCACATGGCCAAGCCCCGTTGCTTGAATTAAAGACAGAACCCATTCTGTGAGAGAAGAGTCCCTTCCTAGAACTGCTGTCAGAGAGAGTCTCTTCTGCTTCCCGTTTCCTCCAGCAATTGGCACATGCACGTGTGTAGCAGGTGCATAGCAGGTGCCCTTTCTAGATGCTTTGTGATGGTGTACAGTAAGCCCTGCCGATGCTGTGCCTGGGACCACAGGTCTGCGGTGGGGCGGTCCTCAGACTCTGTCACTGTGGTTCTTCTTCTGAGTGTGGGCCTCCTGAAGCCTCTAATTTCTGCATTAGATTATTACATAATAACGGACTCCGCGCTACCGTGTGGCTTTGGGGATCATAGCAGTGTGGAAGGCTGGTAACCGTGCCTCCCTGAGCTCTCGGCAGCACTGGGGGGTCGGATCCAGGGTCCTGTGCGTGCATGCTTGGCACGCTCTTCCGCACAGAGCTAGCTGGAACATGGCAGTACAAATGTAGTTCTAGAGCCTAATCCCACTGACAATCAGTGCTTTGGGCCGACAGGCAGAGGCTGCCACTGCTTAGCACTCCGTGACATAAGTGATGGTTACTCAGCCAAAAGGTCACGCAGCGTTTGGCAGGAGTTCACATTGTAAAGGTTTACTGACTGCACGGTCTGCATGGCAGCTTTCACTTGAGGCTTATCCAGGAACTTATGGGAGAGAATTGAGCTCCAGGCAAAGTCGTGAAACCAGGAATTCATGTCCAGGAATTCCCCTGAGTCTAAGTCGCCTTCTGACCTAGGGGTGGTATGTGATCTCAGTCTTGGTGGGGCAGGGGCTACACCTCTCTGCCTCGGGCATTCTTGTGAGCCTCCCTCGTCGTGGGAGGAGAGGGAAAACACTGAGAGGAAAGAGAGACTCTGGCCAGTTGTCAGCTTCTCCAGCCAGTATCACCTGCAGTTGTTGCCTGTGAATACCATGGCCGTCTTCCTCGTGGAGGCTGAGGGCATTTCTGGGCACCCCGCCCTATCATTCCCAAGAGGCAGTTGGATCTCTGCTGTATATGATACTTGGAATGCAAGCTTGTGAAATCGTTCCGTTCCTGTCTGGAGCATGCGGACCAGCGATGCTCCCGAACTTGTCACTCCCCGGGACATCCTCAGCATTGAGGAAAATTCTCAACACGTGGTCCAAGAGGGTACACTGGCATGGAAGTCCCCGGAGAGTGGCATGCTGCAGGGATAACTTAGAATCTGTTCGAATTTGTGTTTGTAAGAAAGGCCTTGGTAGACTTTGTCAAGTCTTTATCAGTGCTTTACAGAGCTGGTCATGCAAAGCTTTACGTTTTATTTAACAAGCCCCCCCCCCCGCCCCCTGACGGTGAGTTGCTGGTGGATACCTCATGCGGTGGTTGTCAAACATGAGCATAGTCCCATGGCTGGAAGTCACAGCAGGAGGGCAGACCACTGTGGCTGGCCAGTTGAGAGATGGAAATCACACTGAGCGCTCTGGGAAGTAAAAAGTTGCTAGGAAATAGTGATTGGTGGCAGCCTGGATGCGGTGTAACCTTGGAGACCAAGCAGGTGTCTTCTTGGCTCCTGGACTCTACAGGATCTTTGTTACAATGTTTTTTTCATTGTTTCTCTCTGCCTGAGACAAATTTGGTTTCCCATTCTTTCTGGGTGATTGAGTTGGGTTCTCCCTGTCCTCTCTAATTCTGAGCACTTTCCCTATGACTCAGCGGTAGATGAAATGGCTCTAGTTCTGTCCTTGTTGTGTGTAGGGTTGGGAGGGGGGTGTCAAACAGTGGCTTCATGCTTGCTACTACATTATCATTTCTAAACTATGACTCCAATCTGTTGTTGTTGATGTTGTTATGCTTAATCCTAATGATGCCTGAGGCTTTTCAGGTACTTATAGCTAACATCTGCCTGTGCAGGGGAAATGAATGACCCCTAGCACTTCCTTTCCTCCCTCTCTCCTTCTTTTCTTTTCTTTTCTTTTCTTTTCTTTTCTTTTCTTTTCCTTTCCTTTCCTTTCCTTTCCTTTTCTTTCCTTTCTTTTTCTCTTTCTTTCTTTCTTTCTTTCTTTCTTTCTTTCTTTCTTTCTTTCTTTCTTTCTCTTTCTTTCCTCAAGTAACTTCTTTGTTTTTAATGTCATTTATTCTCATTATAAACACAGCAGCTATTTGAAAACTTACAAAATGTAGGTTAGAGATAAATATGGTTTGCTCATCAGACTGCCAACAGTCTAACGCATTTCATGGTTGGTGTGCAGTAATTTATACCACTGGGATGCATAACTCCTTTCTTAAAGCTCTGGAAATGGTTGCTGTGTGTACAGCCTCTAGGTACTCTGCGCTGGAGGTTTAGTCTGAGCACAGTTCCACCTTGTCGACGTTTTTTTCTCTCACTCTTGTGTTAGTATCTCCTGTCTACAAACTTTCCCCTTCAGACTACCTTGCTTCCGAGAAAGCATCTGTACCGCAAGGGAGCCCAGCATCTGCAGAGCCAGGCTAGATCCTGATGGGCTGCTCAGAGTTTTCTGTTGTTCTTTACTGTTAGGAACACGAGCCAGGTGACCTTGCTTAAGCTGGGTGACCTTGGGTGAGCTGCTTCCACTCCATGTGCTGTCACTTGCAACTTCAAGTGAGCTCAATAGAGCGCTCAGGGGCAGCAGCTTTAGTGACCAATTCTGCTTGCGAGTCGGAGCCCTACGACAGGGGGATTGCACAAGTAGTGGAACAAAGATTCCTTGAAATTACCTCTCATAGTTATCAAGGTAAGAGGATGCAGTCAGGTGACTGTGCCTGGTCCGTGTGAAACCGCCAGGCATGTCACATGTCTAGAATAGCCGTCACAGATGCTCTGTTTATTAGTCATCCTCTCCTTTATCTATTTTTTTGGTGTATGCACAGATCATCCTTCTTGACCCACAAGACTTTGTCTTGTCCTTTCTTTCTTCCCCTTCTTCCTGTCCGCCATCCTTTGTCACCTCCTCCCCTTCTCCTCTTCCTCCCTCTCCTTCTTCCTTCCTCTCTCCCCCTTCTTCTTCATCTCCTCTTCATTTTTGAGACAGGGTCTCATACAGCCCAGGCTGGCCTTGAACTCACTATACATCCACGACTAAGAACATGGAGCTCCCGATCCTCTCCAGTGCCGGGTTTCCAGTGTTCCTTACTGTACTCAGCTTGAGAGTCTTCTTGATTGTGTTCCTTTAGCTAGTCCTCAGAACTTTTGGATTTGCCAAAACATGCCACAATCACTGCCAAAAACATGTTCCACAATCCTGAATACTTACTGTTTCAAAAAATAAAATATGCTTTTAATGGGAGGAAAAAAACCAAAACAAGAAACAAACTCCAAATGGGCATACCAGGGTGTTTCCCGTGTATACTCAGGTTGTAGTGTGGGGTCACCTTAGAGGAAATGAAAAAAATTACACATAATTTCCATGAGTTACCATTGGTGGGTTTCATTTTAGCTTCTCCTCTGTTTTTCCACCTATGTAGGTATAAAATTTTAACCCTATACCAAATTAGCACTTTAAAAAAATTACATTAATTTACATGTGTGTGTGTGTGTGTGTGTGTGTGTGTGTGTGTGTGTGTGTGTGGTGGAAGACGCTTGCACACCATTGCACATCTGTGGAGGTCAGAGGACCACCTGCATCCCAGGGATTGACCATAGATGCAAGGCTTGGCAACAGGTGCCTTAACCTGCCACTTCTTTGGGCTCAGATAAGTGCTTTTGAATTTGTTAAGTTTGTGTTATTACATCAATTTAAAGTTAGTGCTAAGATGAATGTATCTGTTACTATAACGGTGAGTCTAAAATAAATGAACAGGGCCAACCAAGCTCCTTGCCGGGCTAGTCAAGGGAGTCGTCGGCATCACAGGCATCTCGGGTTGCCCTGGAAACGCCCGCTAACGATGCACACCCGGATAGCTTTGTTTTGAGTCACTTGTAATATTTTCCCCCTTTCCTGCTGCTAAAAAGAGAATGGAACTTTTGACTCAGGGAAAGCTATGTGAGATTTTTGTAAAGACCAGGAACCAGAAGTCTGGGTTCTCTGAATAATTGCCGAGGTGCTGGTTATAAAAATGGCCTGTCGGAGAGGTGATAAGGGACAAGAGCTCTGTTCTACCCACGTTACTTTCACATTTGAATGCTGTTCTTGGATAGTCAAGTTTCAGAGGGTTTGTGTGCGTGGCCTTGGTGGACACATTTCTTTCTCCTCTTTCTCCCCCTCCCTCTCCCCATGCTCTTCCTTTCTTTCTCAATACCAAGGATTGATTATAGAACTGGTGCATGCTACAGAAACGCCCACTTGTGAGTCCTCCCTATTGCTCGGTTGATTAATAACGTTAGTCTCAGTGAATCGCCCATGCTCTTCTTGAACTCAAAACTCTCCTTCCCTGGTCTCCCAAGGGTGGGGTCATCACAGTGCACCACCCAGTGTGAAGACAGTGACATTTCTTTATCACCAAGTTACATTTGTCTAAACAGGTAAAGATTCAGCATGAATCTTTAGATAGAGCCGACGCAGCATGAAGAAGTAAAGAGGCGGTTCATCGAGAATCCCAGGATGCCTTTCATTGATGGCGCACGAGCTTCAGTGGATATCCCTGTATATTCCTAGAGAGTGTTTTCTAAAACACGCGTAGATGGGATTAACGAGAGCCAGATCTGGAGCTGTACAGATGGCAGTGTCCCTTACATACCGACGTGCATGTAAAATTTGCCTAGAATGCCTTCCGCCTGCTTCTATTTACTTCTCAGCAGTTCCTGAAAATGCTTCTTCCCCTTTGAGAAGGCAGCATGGCTAAATCTCTGTGGAACCCCCCACCCCCCTTCAAAACACACAGATTTTATTTCTTATAATAACTGACACTTCCATAGTTTTTATACATTTGTTTTCCTTTTATTTTACTCCAATGGCTCACTAAGTGATTTATCAGTATCACCATCACCACCACCACCACCACCACCACCACCACCACCACCACCACCACCACCCTATAGTATAGAATATAGGGTACAGGGAGCTAGCTATACCTTCAGCTGATGATGTCAACTTATTTTGTTTTGTTTTTGTTTTTGTTTTTCGAGACAGGGTTTCTCTGTGTAGCCCTGGCTGTCCTAGAACTCACTCTGTAGACCAGGCTGGCCTCGAACTCAGAAATCCACCTGCCTCTGCCTCCCGAGTGCTGGGATTAAAGACATGTGCCACGACTGCCTGGCAACTTTTTTTTTTAAAGATTTATTTGTTTTTTATTTATATGAGTACACTGCAGCTGTCTTCAGACACACACCAGAAGAGTGAATTGGATCCCATGACAGATGGTTGTGAGCCACCATGTGGTTGCTGGGAATTGAACTCAGGACCTCTGGAAGAGCAGTCAGTGCTCTTAACCACTGAGCCATCTCATCTCTCTAGCCCCCTGATGTCAACTTTTAAGAGCCACAGCTAAGATTTATTAGGCTACCTTTTCAGACCAGCAAACGACCACAGCTTGTGAAAACTAGAAAAGTAGACTTACCTGAAAATATTGGCTTTTTTTTTTTAAGCTTTATGTTCTATAAGAATTAATGGGGCAGCTACAGTGCAGGCAGTTTAAACCAAATGAAAGTTAATGAAGCTGACTTGCCCCATCCTGAATAATTAGGTCCTGGATAATAGACTTTCAACCCAACTTTATTAAGGTATAATCTACCTAAGCTAAAATGCACTCATTCAAGGGTGGCCTTCTTGAGTTTTTACAGTTGAGTGTACCCTGTAGCCACGGCCAGCATCGGGGTATTGAATGCTGCCATCCCCCAGGTGGTTTCTGGGACCTGAGTCATCTGTGAAGTGTCATGTAAAAAACCTCTCCACTCAATGCAACTCTCCTCTCATAGTCTCTTGTTCTTGAGCATGCTCCCTTTGTCTTGTGCCCCTTTGCTCTCTCTTCCCTCCGTCTCTCTTGTGGTGCTGGGGATGGAGTCCAGCAGCTTGCACATCCCGGATGCACGTCTCCACTGAGCTACGTCCTCAGCCTCAAACAGCTTTTTCTCTATTTCCCTTTTCTTTCCTTCCTCTTCCCCTTCCCTCCCCCCACTCTTCCTTTTTTTGTGGACAGACTCTCATGTATCCCAAGCTGGCTTCGAACTCACTATGTATCTGGCCTTAAACACACTATGTATACCCAGCCGGCCTAGAACTCACTTTGTATCCCAAGATGGCCTTGAACTCCTGACACACACACACCTCCCTGCCACCCCCCCCCCCCNTTCCCAAGTGCAGAGGGAAATACTTCCTCTATCCCAGATGTGCACTATGACACAAAGTTTCTTCCCTTCCCATTTGTCTGGGAAGCACACTCTGTTTTATCGAAATTTCCAGGCTAGGTAATTAAACTCTGAGACGAGGATCGTGTCTGTGCACCTTGAGTAGGGTAGTAGGTGAAGGGAGATCTGCAGGCTGAACAATCATCCGCACCCACATAAGAAGCTTGGGGGCTGACAGATAGCATAAGCCTCATCCATCAATCACGTTGTCATTAATAAGCCAAAACTAATGGCAGGCATCGAACATGAGTCCTGCAGGAGTGTGGCCAGTTGAGTGGACAGCTGTCGGGTTGCCTGGGTTTTTCTAACTTATGGAAGGCCAGAGGAAAGGGAATTTATTAGGCAGAATGGAAGCCATCTCATGGTTCTGAGAAGCGCCCGTGTAGACAGAGGCGTGCCTGCAGCCCCCCACTTTCCTGGTGTGGTTATCCCAGGGCTGGGTTGGTGTCCACATGGTATGGAGGATCCTGCCACACCCATCCACAGGTATAGGGGCACATGCCTTTGATTCCAGCATCAGGGTAGAGGCACCTTAGTGAGTTTGAGGTCATTCTGGACTACACAGAGTTCCAACCCTGCCAGGGCTAAACAGTGAGACTCTAAAGGAAAACTGCCTTTAGGATTTGTGTGGTATATGTGAACATCATAAATGTGTCATATTCAGACCTGGCTCCCATTCCTATCTCGTTTTGCACACAAGCAAACACCTAAAGATTTGAAAGAAAAAAAAATACAAACTTTGAGACAATTCTGGTCCTAAGCATTTTGGTTTAGATTCAGCTGGTATTATCTTTTTTTCCCCCCTGCCCTGTAACTGGGTGGAAATAATGCCTACCAAACAATTAAGGAAGTTCGACCTTCCACTGGTAAGTTCCTCCTTCCCTTGTAGGAGCTGGCCATATGGCAATAAACTCGAAAGCAGGTTTCGAATAGTCATGGTTTTCCTAGAAATGCTCAGGAGACATTAGAAGCAGCGAGAGTCCGGAGAGAGAGAAATGGCATCAGGTGAGAGGGGGAACGGGTGCGCCTCCCTGATGTAATGAGGATGTGTCCAGCACTTCATCTTTGTGAGGCAGCTGCCCTTCTCCTGCCTTCCAGTCCCAGCCATGTGCCTGCATTATGACTGTGACCTATAGCCCATGCGGCCAGGTACTTGAAGCTGGAGATACAGCCCAAGTGTAGAACAGGTGCGTCACATCCACAACTCCTGAAGTTTTGATCCCTAGTGGAAAAAAAAAAGTTACGGATTTTTGGAGTAGTTCAGATTTTGGATTACAGATGTTCAGCCAGTACACTGAATTTATCTTTGGTGATGATGGCAGTGAGGACCCCCCCCCCCCGCCCCCAGCTTCTACCATATCACATTCCCTTGCTGTCTCTACTCCACTGTTCTCGGGTGGATGCACAGTTCTTTGTTTCTTACACTCCTTGGACCGTCTCTGAGAGTGATAAATGGAAATCTTTCCCAGGGCAGGGTGTAGCTCAGTAGTCGAGCACCTGCCCAGGACATGGGAGGCCTTGGTTTAATCCCTACTATTCCACAGCGGTAGTTTTAAGTTTTATTTATTTTTATTTTATGGGGGTGGGTGTTTTTCTTTCATGTTTTTCTCTGTACCAGTGTGCTTGGTATGGGGTGGAGGCCAGAAGCTTGTCTGGATCCCCTGGAACTTGAGTTATAGATAGTTGTAAGCCAATGTGTGGGTATTAGGAACCAAGCCTGGGTCCTCTGCCAGAGCAGTAAAGTGCTCTTAACTACTGAGTCATCTCTCCATCCCTGCTGAGAGATAGTAATCTAACATACCCACTGGGAAAAGAGGGGGGGGTTCCCTACACCCCACCTCAACCATAACCGATGCTCCTTCTGCTAATACCATCAAAGGTTATGTCTCTAAAATGGCTATTGTTGGCTAACATGGTCCCATTTGTAAAGCTCATTTAGACTATGGAAAGAAGACTTGCTTAGCAAGTGTCTTAGGGTTTTACTGCTGTGAACAGACACCATGACAAAGGCAAATCTTATAAAGGACAGCATTTAGGTGGGGCTGGCTTACTGGTTCAGAGGTTCAGTCCATTATCATCAATGGCTGGAACATTAGTAAAGTACATTAGTGGTAGCATCCCGGCAGGCTTGGTGTAGGCAGAGGTGAGAGAGTTCTACATCTTCATCTGAAGGTTGCTAGTGGAAAATTGACCTCTAGGCAGCTAGGATGAGGGGGTCTCAAGCCCACACCCACAGTGACACACCTACTTCCAACAAGGCCACACCTCCTAATAGTGCTACTCCATGGGCCAAGCATATACAAACCATCACAGCAAGGCATATTGATAATGTCATTTTTCGTTGAGTTGAGCTCTGTCTGCAGGCATGGGGAGCCACAGGTGGGTTCATCAGTGTCCTCAAAACCTGAAATTATTTTTCATGGTTCCCCACCCAAGAATGTTCTATTGGTTGAGTACTACCCTTTCCTCAAGATGCTACCAGTTGGCAACTCTCACCCCCTGAAGGCTGAAGAGCCACAAATGCCACATAAAACTAATATGTGATATGGCCGTCCCTCCCGTCAGACTTTCTTGAAGAGCATGTTGGGTAGTGGAAGCTGAGGCTTTTATCTAATGGGGACAGGGATTGCCTCTGACCTTCACGCTGAGTCTCCTGTTAAGGTGGGGTTTAGTAAATGCAGTTAAACGTGACCTTCCCCACTGAATGATGAGCCCTCTTTGCTTAAACAGCCCTTGCTGAGGAAGGCTTCTTTGGCCTTGTTTACTCTGCCTGTTTCTAGCCAGTTTATTTTTCTAAGAACACATTCTTTCCTCTCCTCCCTTCCAACCCTTGACTCTCAGGCAGGCGCTTATACAGAGAAACATCTGGTATTCTGGGAATTTTATTTTCAGTGGCCAGTTGGATAGTTCAGAAAACATTTTGTGTGGTATCTCCTTTATTTTCTTATTTATGTACATGGATCTCTCTCTCTCTCTCTCTCTCTCTCTCTCTCTCTCTCTCTCTCTCTCTGTGTGTGTGCGCGTGCGCGCGCGCTCGCTGGCGAATGTGTGCATGTGAGTGCAATGTCCATGGATACCAGCAGAGGGCAGAGCTGGATTCACAGGGGATGGGAGTACTGGAAACTAACTCAGGTCCTCTGAAAGAGTGGCAAGCCCTTGACCTCAGAGTCATCTCTCTAGTTCCTTGTTTTGTGTGCTATCCTTGTGCAGGGACCACGCTAATCTCTGTATCGTTCCAATTTTAGTGTATGTGCTGCCAAAGCGAGCGCTCTAGCTCCTTTATTTCGTTTGTATAGTGATCTGTATAAAGGTCTGGTAAAGCCTGACCACAGACAGTAAATTAATTAACCTTCAATCAATTAATTGATTTAGATTTTTCAAGTCAGGGTTTCTCAGTCAGTTTTAGAAAGCCCTGCCCTTTCTAAAACTCTAGACCAGGCTGCCCTCAAACTTACAGAGATCTACCTCCTTCTGCCTTCTGAATGCTGGCATTAAAGTTGTGCACTACCTTCACCCGGCTATTTTTTATATATATATATTTAAAAACAGGGTGTGATGAAGGCTAAGCTGGGCTTTCAACTTGCTGGGTAGCTAAGGGTAACCTTCAGTCCCTGAGTGCCACATTCTGGGATTACAGGTATATGCTACTGCACAAGGGTGCACAAGGGTGTGTTTTTAAAAATTTAGATATAAGTGATAAAACAATGTTAGAATTGTTTATATAGATATAGTTGGATCTTTAAAATTAATTATTGAATATATTGGAGTACATCAGTGGTAGGTTAAAAACAGTTTAGTGTTTGGGAGAATAAAAAAAACCTTTTGACAATAATTAGATGGAATAAATGAAATTAAATAAATTGCACAAGAGGAATTAATTGGGACCATCCCAGTTTATATTGAAAGTAAAGCTGATGGAATGGGATTCAATTCTCTGATTTTAAATACAAGAGTGGTTGACTTAAAAAAAAGTATTATTAGACTACCCAAATGCAGCCCTTGCCTTCCAAAAATCAAATAACAGCTGTGTTGTATTTATAGAAAATACCTTACTATTTATAGCTTGTGAGCTAATGTTATAAGCAACAACCATGGATTTGAATATTTATAGGTGCCAGGCGTGGCGCACGCCTTTAATCCCAGCATTTGGGAGGCAGAGACAGGCGGATTTCTGAGTTCGAGGCCAGCCTGGTCTACAGAGTGAGTTCCAGGACAGCCAGGGCTACACAGAGAATCCTTGTTTCGAACCCTGCCCCCCACCATGTGTGTGTATGTGTGTGTGTATACATATATATGTGTGTGTGTTTTATTTAACAATTTCAGATTTTCAAAGCTCTCATAATATCTATGAGCCATCTTGCGTGCGTGAGTGCGTGCGTGCGTGCGTGCCTGCCTGCCTACCTATGTGGAGGGGGGGGTGTTTTTGTTTTTGTTTTTTTAGGGATTGTATGCACATACCTGCAGTGGCCAGAAGAGGGCATCAGGTCTTCCTGGAACTGGAATCACAGTGTGAGCCGCCCATTGTGGTGCTAGTTACTGAACCCCAGTCCTCTGCAAGAGCAGTCAGTATACATGCTTAACTGCTGAGCCATCTCTCTCCAAATGTAGACATTCTTAAAAGACTTTGGACCAAGCCTGTCTGCTGAAAGGAATGCAAGAGCAGAGAGATTTAAAAAAAAAAAAAAAATTCAGAGACGCTTTAGGAAACAAGCTAGCTCTGTAGGGAATTGGAGGACTTTGGGTGGCTTGCTGTTCTTGCTGGGATCACAGATGAAGTGACTGTCACCTGAGACAAGTGTCAGTGGATGAATTGGTTGACTCTCACTGCGGGTGAAGTTGAAGTGTAACTACAGAAGCTGCGGGCTTGGCAAAGGGCGGTGTCTGTGTCAGGAACAATATTCTGTGTCCTTATTGGGTTACTGGCCTGAAGGTACTTCAGTAGCAGGGTTTGGTGACAGCCTTTAGAGATATTCCACCTTTGGAAATGTCTTCTGCCAGTGTTTTCTAGAGGAAGGTGGGGCAGTGACCCCAGGCTGGGCTTTTGAGACTATTGGGATGTTGAACATCTCAGCTTCTCAGCAACACTGGAGAGAATGGGATGGGGTGGGAGTGGGGGCCAAAGTCACTAGACCTGGCTGATGTGCTGACTTGTTACACACCTCCTAGATACACCTGTTGTGATAAATACTACTTTCCCTGTATTATAGAAGGATAATGTGCCTTATTAGCATGCTAAGGTTTTTGCATATTGGAACCACACTACAGATTTCTTATTTCCATTTTGGCTGTTTTTCCGAGGCTAAGGACAAGGTAGAAAATGGGTAAGGCTCTCTAAACTTGGCTTGCTCTGCTGACCCCACGGTGTGAAGATTAACCCCAGTGTGCTTAGGGTCTGGAAAATAAGAAGATCAAATAATTCTACCCATGAGGACAGTAAGCTCTGTCAGTAGCGTTATCATATGATCTAAAAGACAGTGGCTGATGAGATAATTAAATTTGCCAGGATTTAGCATTAGTGAGGAAACATGAACGCCCAGCACTCAGGAAGCTGATCCAGGAGGATTCTGTGAGTTCAAGGCCAGTCTGGCTACTGGGTAAGACAACACTGCAACCATCTACACCGCCGCAAACAAACAGATCCAGACTGTTTCCCCACGTTCTGTTAGCCCACCAGCCAAGTGGAAATTATCACAGTTCTCAGTGCACTGAAAGGACACAACATTTTGACAAGGATGGATTCTTTATGCATTACATATAATTTAGCAATTAAGTGTTGCATGTATTCAAGGAAAACATTTGTTCAACTATATTTGTGGACATTAAAGGGAAGTTTTCACGTGTGTGTGTGTGTGTGTGTGTGTGTGTGTGTGTGTGTGTAATATGCCAGATTGTACTGTATAATATGTATAATGTCCAGACGTGTGTGCCCGACAAGGGTAGAAGGGCCCATGGCAAACTTGGCCTTTTCTGTGATTCGGCTGAATGCTTAGAAAGCAAAAGCAAGCCGACTACCTGGAGAATAACATGAAGAGGAGACGTGTTAAGTTTGAATAAGAGCAGGTAACAACCCAGGTGCTTGTTCTAGTCCTGACTTGGTCCTTGATTGAGAGATCTACAGTGAGTAGCCTTTCCCTGTGAGGGAACTAGTCCTAGTTTGTAAACTGAGGCTATTGGAGTCTGCTTCCCATCCTTACATAGAAGTGGATGTTTGGCAATATGCGATGGGAGGAATGCTCTTTGGTATTTAGTGACTTATTTCCAAATTTAGTTCTTTCCCAAATTATTCCTTTTTATTTTTAATTACGTACATGTGAGTGTGGGTGTCCACAGAGGTCAGTGTTGGATTCCCCCCCCCCCCCCCCCCGTGTGGGTGCTGAGAACTGAACTTGGGTCTCCTGAAAAGCAGGCGAACCTTTAGGAGTGGAGCATCTCCCCAGCCCCAAGGACGAGCCATTTAAAAGTTTCAGAAATCAGATGTTCTCTCACTGGGCTTCTCAGGGTGTTTGTAAGTATCTTTATGTATTTTGATGTTACATGTGTTTTATTGTTTGTTTGTTTGTTTACTTGTTGGTACTATGAAAAATGTATTTGAACAGGAGATAGAGATAGGACAAGTGCCATGAGTTCAAGGCCAGCCTGGGCTACCCAGTGAGACCTTGTCTCAAAGACACAAAAAGAAAAATGCCTATTTGAGAACTGCTAATAATGATGAATTCCCAGGACCAAGAGAGACTCTGCATTGTGATTATTCAGGCTCCCAACTGTGGAGTGGATGAACCATTTCTTAAGATTCTATGGGGGTGGAGCTACAGAGATAGATATCCAGCAGCTGAGAGCATTTGGCAGCTCTCCCAGAGGACCTAAGGTCAGCTAGTCCGCGCATGAGGTGGCTTATACTTAACCACCCTTAACTCCAGCTCTGAGCAATCTTAACACCCTCTCTGGCCTCTGCAGGCATCTGTACATGTGTGTGTGTGTGTGTGTGTGTTTGTGTGTGTGTGTGTGTGTGTGTGCGCGCGCGCAAATCTTTAATTAATAAATAAAGGCATAAAATTCTGTGGGCACTCCTAGCAGGTAACATATAGGAAAGGAATTGTATACAGCGTTTGCTGTCTGCCTCTGCTGGAGTAGCGGAAAGTAGATTTGATCACTGAGAGCCCTAATCATGGCGCTCTATTTGGTAAGCTGTTAGCAAATCAGTTTATCAGAGCGCGTGCATTCACGCGTTCTATTTTTAATCTTCTGTCTCTCTCTAACCAAACACAAAAGTTTGCCTTTAGATTCATTCAAATCCCCTCCCACGTGTAGGAACTGAATCGGCTTGCTTTAGGCTTTTCTTGTACTTAAAGTGAGGAAGCAAAGATTTTCAATTTTATGTTTGCTGAGCTCGAGAGAGAAGAGCCCATACTCTACTCTGGGAGCCTCTGCCAGATGTAATTTACATCTGAAAAAGGATTACAAAGGGAGGGAGAGGAGGAAAACAGTACAGTGGCTACAGACTCCGTCCTCCCTGCAGGCTGGGATGTCCTCCCTGCAGACTGCATCCCCGGGAACTATTTGGGTCACTCCTCTTTCATTTCAATAGATGCTTGAGTTGTGAATGGCCAGTAAATTGGTTGTAATTAATAATTGTTTTAGTGCAAGTCTTGCTTGAAGAGGAACACCAGCCTCGGTGAATCTGGGCAGGCATGTTGCAGGAATGTGTCATGATTAGTAGACTATGGAAGCCATGGTAATTATATCAAAAGTCCAACGGCCGGCGGTGAACTCAGTTTGGCCTGCTGGCTTGTCATTTTTTTTTCGGCACTGGAAAGCTCATTTTTTACAGTTGTAAAGTGGCAGGTGTGTGTGTGTGTGTGTATTCATACGCTTTTGTTAAGATCCCAGATCCTAAGGCAACTGTTTGGTTTTCGCAAATATAGAGGACTAAGAACACTGGTGCCAGGGTACTTTATGGCTATGCTTTGAAGCACGCTTTTCTATTCTTATCCTACCTTCCTTCCTTAGGAGGCCTGCTCTGAGACCCAGAATATATTTAGAGTCTCTGTCTCCATTTGAGGTCTCTAGACTATCAGAGTTGTTTGTATTAAAGTACTGGAATGTATAAGTCGTTACCTGTGACGTCTGCAGTCTCTCTGTGGCCAGAATTATAAAACATTATGGGTGGCTTTAACTCACACCAGGAAAGCCTCTTTGTTTACCACAATCAATAGACAGCAGAGGCTTCCAAAGCTGTTAGTGTACGATCTGTCTTACTAGTAATTAACTTAGCAGTGAGTGATAGTTACACTCTGGTGACTTTTTCTATAAAGATTTACACTTAACAGCCACCTGGGCATGATCAATTTTTTTTTTTTTCTACACAAAATACTTTTTTGGCCCAGGGAAGACAAATACAAATCTTTAATGAGCTGTGGTAATTGGAGGCAGTGAAGCTGGGGCCTTCCTGGTGTCTGTATTCTGCATTCATCCCTCTGTGGTGTTGCATATGCGTGTGTGTGTGTGTGTGTGTGTGTGTGTGTGTGTGTGTGTTCACACTGATTATAGTGTTGTGAAGAGAGTGAGAAGCTAGGCTTGTTGGCTTATGTCTGTAAACCCATGCTTGGGAGACTGAGACAGGAGGATGGCTATGAGTTTGGGGCCAGCCTGGGCTAAATAAATAGTTCCAGGTCCAAGGATAGACAGCCTAGGATATAGTGTGAAACCTTGTCTCGAAGAGAAGGAAAGGAAAGGAAAGGAAAGGGAAGGGAAGGGAAGGGAAGGGAAGGGAAGGGAAGGGAAGGGAAGGGAAGGGAAGGAAAAGAGAAAGCAAATCCTTAAGTTACTATTTGTTGGAAAAAATACCCCACTGTGATTTTTGAAGAATCCACACTTTCTGTCTTTCAAAGAACCCACACTCTGACCTGGTCTTCTTGCTCAGCCCTAATCTGTTACAAAAGATCAGTGGTCAGTCCTCCATCAGCACAGGGACAGTCTCCATCCCAGCAGTCTCTTGGCGAGCAGGTTAAACATAGCAGGTCCTGTAGTTGTTAAAAATTAAGCATGGCTCCTTAGGAATGCTATCAAATACAGAAAATTAGTGGAGTTTCAGAAACTTGAGGTTGAGAAGAAACATAAAACCAAGTCAAAGCTGATAACCTCAGCTATTATTAAATTCGGTTCTCTTTTAAGTCGATGTCTCGGATACGAGACTGTTTAAACCTCTTTTATTTTAAAACTTTTTGGAACAGTGTTTATCTCTGTTAAGACTGTCCTCTGTGGGCACACTGACACCACAGCTCCTTCAGGAGTTTGGCCAGGCCTGTTGGTTCCTGTCTTTCCTTGTAGAAGGGAGGGAGCAGGGGTGGGGTGGGGTTTGAACCCTCACCTGAGTTTCCAGCCAGCTCTTCCAATCAGTTGTATGCAGTTTTGCCCTAGTTGCCTATGGTCTCTGGGAGACCAGTAGGGGATTTAGATGGGAAGGCTGAGGGGAGGGCATCTGCCTCCACAGCCCCGGGGTTCCTCATCCCTGCGGGGTGCAGGCCCTGGGTGCAGCTGCTTCAGTGTAGTCACAGGTCCTGTCCCCCACAATGCCACACTCACTGCTCTGTCGATAAGCCTGATAAACTCATTGGTCCCCCTGAGGGAATTTCTGTGGAATCCTACCCTGGCTTGTCATTGAGACCTTAGAACACTGAGACATTGTCAACACTTTCCCAGGAGAAGGAATATCTACTGCAGTCTGATACAGGGGCGTGTAGTTTATACACGGTTTTAAACTGGTGTGTATGTGTGGTGGGGGTGGGGAGTGGAAGGTACATGATCCATATCCCTGGTTTCTCAGCCCAGTGCCCTTCCAGTGTACCTGGGAAAGGCAGAGAGAGTTGGGGAGTGTGTGTATTTCTTTCTAATCCTGTTCTTTACAATTTTACTGGATTTTTGGGGGAAAAAATATTGGCCATGTGTGTGTGTGTGTGTGTGTGTGTGTGTGTGTGTGTGTGTGATGTATATATGTGTGGGCTTCCTCACCATAGTGTATGTGTGGAAGTCAGAGGACAGCCATCTCTCTTTCTAGCTTTATGTGAGTTCTAGAATCTTTTTTTTTTTTTTTTTTTTTTTTTTTTTTTTTTTTTGGTTTTTTCGAGACAGAGTTTCTCTGTGTATCCCTGGCTGTCCTGGAACTCACTCTGTAGACCAGGCTGGCCTTAAACTCAGAAATCCGCCTGCCTCTGCCTCCCAAGTGCTGGGATTAAAGGCGTGCGCCATCATGCCCGGCTGAGTTCTAGAATCTTAACCCAGGTCATCTGTACTTTTCCCATGGGCCAGTCTCTCACTAAAGGGCTGGTGGCCAGCTAAGCTGGAGTCTCTGATCTCACCCACAGCATTAGGAACCCAGGAGACTGCAGTCGCACCTGGCTTTTTCTGTGGGTGCTGGGGACCAGAACTCTTACTTTCAAGCTAAGCCATAGGGCCATTTCCTCAGCCTCTGATTTGTCTCTTTTTAAAAAGGAACGGAATCGTACTTTTAACCCTTGCGGCTGCTTGGTTGCTCAACCTTCTTTTCGAACAAGTATTTATTTAGATCAGCTTACAACCTACCTGACCTTGGTCAGACTTCACTTATAAATGCGGTTTAAATATTGTCTTCACTCACTCTCTTTACTGTAATTAGACCAGAGCTGGTGGATCGGGCTGCCTGAAATACAGCAAGAGTGAACCAGGCTCTTTAATAGGTTTATGAGGATGATATACTTGAGTTGCCTAATCGATCCCATCCTTAGGATGCTAATTTAAAGCTTGCTGCACAAGACTTAGCCAATTAAAAAGTTTGTCATTAAAAACTACAGGAATTCTTGTTAGAGAGAGAGAGACTTGAAATGTAAATAATTGCTGTTTGCCTTCACGTTAATTACGTGGAAGCAAAGCTCTGTCCACACTGCCTGCTGAGAGTCTGTTCTGGAAAAACCATCCACTGAGTCTGGGGATGGGAAGGAGGGGTTTGTCTTCGTTCTGCATGTGCATCTTGGGAAATGGGGATGGGGTAGAGAAAGGTTGCGTGATTGATCTTTGACCCCTCTGAGGTTGATCTGCCGGTTCAGTGAGAGCATCTCCTCCCCAGGGTAAAGTCAGCTGGAGGGTGACACACAAGTACTGTGCATGCTCTAACCCCTCACCAATCGTGTGTGTGTGTGTGTGTGTGTGTGTGTGTGTGTGTGTGTAACCCTGCAGGTGCTCCGGTCCCACACCAGGTGTGCTGAATTAGAACTCAGTATTTTAACACACTCTCAAGCAGTCTGTCTGCACACTCCATTTTGAGAAGCACGGCTCTGGGCTCCATGATTCTCTCTGTTGTTTTGTTCTTTTTGCGTTTTGGAGACAGGATCTCATGTAGCCCTGGCTATTAAGTGGGCATGGCCTTGAACTTCTGATCCTCCTGCTTCTACCTCTGGAGTGCTTGGGACTACAGGTGTGAGCCACCATGCCCAGTTCTTAATTGATCTTTTTAGAAAACAGTGCCCCTGGCTGATTTTCTCTCCCTCCCTCCCTCCCTCCCTCCCTCCCTCCCTTCCTTCCTTCCTTCCTTCCTTCCTTCCTTCCTTCTTGTTGTAATGCAATTGCTTTTAAAAAATAATTTTGTCAAGTGTGTGTGTACATGAGTGTATGTATATTTGTGCTTGTGTGTGTATATGTGTGTGTTTACCTGTGTGTGCATGAGTGTGAGTGTATATGTATATGTTTGTGCTAGTGTGTGTGTGCATGTGTGTGTGCATGTGTGCAGTACCTGAAGAATTTAGAAGAAGCATCAGATCCCTGAGATTTGGACTTACCTGACAAGGGCTCTGGGAACTGACCCTGTGTCCTCTGCAAGAGCCCCAAGTGCTCCTCTCTGCTGAGCCATCTCGCCGGCCCCTCCACTGCCGTGTTAAATGGGTTTCTCTAGTTTCTCAACTCATGGCTTTCTCTCCAGTCTCCTCGCTCATAAATGAAGATAGTGCTTTAGTGTTCAAAGATTAAAGGAGTGAATGCAGAGCTCTTAAAACAGGTCAGAGCAAAGTGTTCGTTGTCTCGGTGTCTCTGTTATTTTCTTATTAACTATTTGCGCCCCCGTCACTGTTGGCACCAAGTGACCAATGCAAGTTGCAGGTTCTTGTCCCAGGAAACGCTCACAGTGAGCACAAGTAATAACTGTGGTGCTCCCGCTACAACAGTTAAGTCTCACCATGAATGCAGATGTGATGCCCCAGCTAATTCACCCAACTTTTGAAAGATGTTATATATGTTAAAGATGTTTTATATATATATATATATATATATATATATATCTTTATATATGTGTGTGTATGTATGTATGTATGTATGTATGTATATGGATGTGTGTGTGTGTGTGTGTGTGTGTGTGTATGTGTGTGTGTGAGTGATTATGTACACATGAGTGCAGGGCTTCTTAGAGGCCAGAACAGGACATTAGATTCCCCTGGAGACGGAGTTACAGGTTGCTGTGAGCCGCCCAGTGTGGGTGCTGGAAGTTATACACTACTCTTCTAGGGGAGCAGCAAGTACTCTTTCATTTATGTATTTTAAATGGAAGATAAAGGTTTTTCTCCATACAATATATTCTGATCACAGTTTTCCCTCCCCTCTCCTCCTCCACATCATTGATGTGGTATGGTAGCCCAATGCCTGGCTAAAGATGAAAAAGAATAGTCTATGTCACCTCCTCCATGTAATGGGGAGGAAAGAATGTGGGACAAGGTGGGGGTACCATAGAACATTGTCTTCTGCATAAAACAGCCGTCGTCCTCAAGAGACACCCGAGATGGACTTGTTAAATGAAAAATTCCCTCAAGGAAGGAGGTGGAGATGGTTACTGGACCACCTTACTGAGGTCTTGGGCGTTCCCTCCTGCACCTCTTGGCCATTTGTATGTACTTCTGCTCTAATTGTGTGTGGTCACGTTATCTCTGAACCTGTTAAGGCTTGTAGACCATGAAAGGTTAATGAGGGTACGCCATCTCTGCAGTTATGGGGAAGTTACCACCCATGCCAAGGGGTGTGGCTACCTTGGGGGTCATTCATACCCTGTAGCGAAGCCCAGTAAACTCATTGGCTCCCCCAGTTGGGCTTTGGTGCAATCGTCCTTTGGTTTGTTGAGAAATGTATGTCTCTCAGAGAAGTACTCAGAATCCAGTCTTAGTCAGGACGTCCTTGTTTGATGGAAGTTGTCGATTCCTTATCAAGAGAGCCCTGGTCACGCCAGGATGGCAGCGAGTACTCGCTACAGTCCCCATGCCTGGGATCTGACCTGCCCAGTTGGCCATTGGCTAGTGGTGATGAGTTATGACATCATGCACATGTGAAGAAAATCCAGCTGAGAAATTGTTAGTGTTCTCCTGCGAGTGTGTGGAGTGCCCCCTCCCCCATCCCCAACACCTCGGTGAGACTCCATTACAAACAGTTGCACTCTCAGACTCTTAGAGATCTGTTCAGTGACAGCAACTGTTGAAGGGATAATCAGCTCAAATAGAACGGCCTCAAGGGGCTGTTAGAAATACAAATGCATCAAATCCAACACATTTCTCTGTTGTACTGCATGAGGTACACCCCCCACCGCTTTGCTGAATACTAGATTTCAGAGATTGAAACATCTGTTTGGAAGATCCGCCCAGAATTCAGAACGCCTTATGTCTTCCTTGCAGGAGCTCTCTGCAGACATCTTTTGTTACACTCTTGTTAATATTTGTAGCAGATGCATGGGTACCAGGGAGTGGAGAGGGGGGCTATCCTAATACATCATAGAGTCTTCCCAAGATTTAAATTGTGTTTCTTTCCTTAATTGGAACAAATTAATGGGAGTCTTAAAGAAGTAGTTTATGCCCGTTTGATTGCCTAACGATTGCGTTTGCATTAGAGTTAAATGACCCATGTCCTTGTCTTCATGGGAGTTTTGCCATGCTGGGCTATAAAACTTCATGAGATGGGTTGGTTGTGTTGAACTGGCTTTATGGAATGAGTAAATAAAAATTAACTGCATACACCCTGCTTGTAGAGAACAGTCCTTTTATCCGTCAGTCTGTCTGGCTGGGTACAGATGCAGGCTCCAAAGGGACCTTAATTCCCAAGGCTTTCTGTTCTAAGATAACTGGAAGAAAACTTCTGCATATGGTGAGGGAGTGGAGGATAGAGATGTTTTTTCCTTTAAAGTACTGTATTGAATCCATAATTGCTCAGGAGATCGAGATATTAATTTCTGGCATTTCACTGGGTACAGCTGCCAAAATCATGAAAGGAAAGGTTATTTAAACACCAGTGTTTTTCGTTCTTAGAATGAAGTTAGTTTTAGGTTCAAGTCATAAATACACATCTCAAGTCTGCCATGTGATTGATAATGACCACTATATAAAATATAAAAGAGTGGATGGTGGTTTCCTTCATTTGTGAAGTCTTTCATGGTTTATTTTATTTAATTTCTGTGTGTGTGTGTGTGCCCATGAGAGAGGTCAGAATAGGATGTTTGGTATTGAATCTCTTGGAGTGGGACTTACGCACTTTTGTATCCAGCTGACATGTAGCTGCTGGCATCTGAACTCCCATCCTGTGTCTCTACCCTCTAAGCTCCAGGAAGACAGCATATCTTTCTCACTGACTAGTCATGCCATTTGGGTATGTGTCTCTTTTTTTTTTTTTTTTTTGGTTTTTCGAGACAGGGTTTCTCTGTAAAGCCCTGGCTGTTCTGGAACTCACTTTGTAGACCAGGCTGGCCTCTAACTCAGAAATCTGCCTGCCTCTGCCTCCCGAGTGCTGGGATTAAAGGCGGGTATGTGTCTCTTGACCATCCTTCTTCTCTTCATTCATTCATTCACGTCTTGGGTGTCTTTGTTGAGCATTATTTAACTGTGGGTCAGCCCCCGTGCTCCCTGATGGTTTGATGGCTCATCATCTCCCTAATTACAGTGAATATGCACATGAGTAGCAAGGTTTGCCATGCAGCTGCCCATCCCCCAGTCCTAGAGTGCTACTTCTCAAGCTGAATCAGACAGGGTTCTGTTTCTAAGACACCACCAGCCTGGCACAAACAACCTGCAGCTCCTTCAAGCCTCTCCTTCCCTTTCTCTTGGAACTATGATGCACCCATTGAGATCTGAGGGGTGCGTGTGTTCGTGTGTGTGTGTGTGTGTGTGTGTGTGTGTGTGTGTGCACGTGAGAGCGCACGGGAAAGAAATGCCAACGTAAGTGCAAGTGTTCTCACCCAGAACCGCCCTCATTAACAAACATGCCCTGCGCACTTAGTATAAGATAAAGGCAGATAAGGTTTAAAGAGATAATATAATTTTAAGGTCCCACTCTCCCTCCTCCTCTTCCTTAGGGATTTGTTTTGTTTTGTTTGAGATAGGGTTTCTCTGTGTAGCCCAGGTTGTCCTTGAACTGGTAGTGATTTTTCTGCCTCAGTATCCCCAGGGCTGGGATTAATAGGTATGGCCCCCATGCTGCTCCCTTAAAGGTCTCTCTCAAGCTGTTTAAACCCTCAGATTTTATCTACATTCTAACTTGGCTGGAACTGAGTTATTTGATCTCCCTAAAAGTCATCATCTCTAGTAATTAGGCAGGATAAATTGGCTTTTGGTTATATGCCTGAATAACCTAAGAGTAGTTTTGCTTTTTGCAACAGTCCTGTGGCTGTGAAGGAGATCACCCCCACCACTACCCCCACTTTCTTCTTTTATGCAGGAGAAGAGTATTGGGTTTTGAGAGAGCTGAAATCCCTTTCCCTGTTTTTATGGGTTTGGTTGTTTTTGAGGCAGGGTCTCTCTGTGTAGCCAGGCTGGCCTTGAACTTGTGGCNGGGGGGCGTTGAGGACAATTGTGTTTGTCTTGATGGATTTGGTGTAGATCTAAAGTAAACAAGGGGAATTCCAAGGAAACCTTCTCTGTACCTCAGAGGAAAAGGGATCAGAGATGATGAAGATATGGGTTAGCCAAAATTAGATAGATGTGACTATTAATTAGAATTTAGAGAGATTGCTCAGTGCATCTAAACACCACACGTGGGCCTCCATCATTTCTAAGCACAGAAGGAGGCAGCTGAGAACAAGGCTGCGTTCCCTGAATCGAAGTGTCCGGCAGCCAGGGCCAGAAGAGGTTACTTGGAGAATCTTCTTGTGGGATAATGGTGCCGGCTCAAAGCCAAGTCAGAGCCAATCCAGGAGGCGTTGGCATTGAACTTCCCTCAGCGACCTGACTGAATGGGGGCTCAGCAGAACTGATCCTGGGCTTGAGCGGTGACATTTCCTTTCCCTAGGACAGCAGCTAATGTGCAGAAGAGTTATGTTAGAAAATTTGAGAACTATGGATAACATAAATTAAGAGATAAAATAGTTGCAATCTACCTCATTCAATTTGACTTCTGAACTCAGGTCAATGACTAAGATGGCCCAGACAGCCCCCAATCCACTTGACTCATTGATTGTCTATTGGGGATCCACAAGTACGGTGGCTGCTTAGTAAGGGAGCTCCACAGTGGCAGAGCGGACAGGGAGTTTGCTGCCAGCTTTGAGTCCCTACTCTGAGAGGTCCTGGTCGCAAGGCAGGAGCTTTGAGTCTCATGTTATTATTGGAGTTTCGAAGGTCTAAGCCTGGGTCCTGGCAGCCCTAACAAGGCAGAAGGGGTCACCTGTCCCCAGTAATGCCAACTGGGAAAAAAAAAAAAAAGGTGAGCAAATCAAAGAGGTTTATTGAGTGTGGCCACAGTGGGAAGAGGGGCAGGCGATGCTAATGACGCCCCCGTGCGTTTTAGGGATGTGATCACATCAAGTACAGGATAAAATAGAGGCTAGCAGGTACCTATAACTAAACAGTGCTGGTCCAGGTGGGGCTCTGCCCACCACTGGTCCATCCTGGTCTTGGCTTGCTTGGCTTGCAGGGTGACTGGTAAGTTGTTAAACCGTGAAACCTCTTTCTGTCACCTATGGTCCTGCCCTGGCTAACACTAGGTTTCTGCTTTCCCAGTATTCTGGGGGTTGGGGGAGGGGATATTCCATTGGTTTCCGTTGTGGGATAACTGAACACAAGGACACAAATGTCTTGCTTTAGAACAACTTCACTCCTTCCAGGACGCTTACAGTACTGTCTCTGTATATGCAAATTGCTGATAAAGATTGAGTCATGCATTACCTTGGATGGTGGCCATATTGGCATGCAGTCAACATCAAAGCATTATTTTTGTTGTCTTTTTTAATACGATAATGAGGAGTCTGTTCACTTGATGAGAGGGCTGCCTGCTGGGACGTTTTCTTCGACTTTCTAGTTTTGGGAGCACAGAGAGCAGGGGACCTACCCAGCTTGGTGGTGGCGGAGCACTTGCCAAGCATGCTCGAAGCCCCGAGTTTAGTTGCAAACACCACAGAAGCAAAGTTCCTATTTAGGAATGGGAAGATAGTCAGCCTCTTCTCCATGCAAGCTCTGGCTTAGGCATCCTTGTTGTCCAATGGCAAGGGAGTATTGCATGCACACCCCACCTTTTGCCCTCTGCTCACAAGGTCACTTTCAGGCCAATCCCCTGTGGCCAGTAGACAGTAGTGTAAGAGATCCAATGTAGCCTTCTTTGTCACAATGTAGAAAGTCTTCCCTGGACTCCCCCAGACCCTTTCTTCTGTCATCTCAATTCTAACTGCTTATTTTTTCCCCTACTCTAAGGAAATAAATAAATCTCAACCCTGAATGACACAGTATAGGTGAAATCGAATAACAAAAGACCGTTCTTGCTTTCTAAGAGAAAATAAAACTCAGGTGCTGTGTTGCCATAGTTACACTGCACTGTCCTTCCATAAAACAGGGCACAGCGATATGTCAGAAAGCACTTGATGAACCCTGGGAGGTGCTCATGGCTCTTACGGGGCTACCGCTGAGCCTGCTCAGGGAGTGAAGCAGTCAGAATTTTCCATCAGGAGAAAAGCTTGTCTGATGCTTTACATTGCAGGGTAAAGACAGGTGAAGGGGGCAGACGTGATGGTTCTGTGCTGGGGGCTTACTGCTCCCTATAGCTAAGACCACATCTGTGGGGGCCAGTAAACTGCAAACCGGTGAAAAGCCCAGCTGCTGCATTGCTTTGATTTCTGGTCCTCGCTCACCCAGTTATTTTCTTTATTCAAAAGATAGTGCTGCAGATGTTGGGTTGAATGGTCTTATCGTCTCATTTCTTCTGTTTGCATTGGTTGGGGTGTTTGTTTTCATAAGTTACTTGTGTGTGTAAGTGTGTGTGTGTGTGTGTGTATGTGTATGTATGTGTATATATGTATGCGTATAAAATGTGTGTGAATGTATATTCATGTGTGTATATGTGTGTGTATATATATGTGTATGTATGGTATATATATGCGTGTGTATGTCTGCATGTGTGTATGTGTGTATATATATGTGTGTGTATGTGTGTATATGTGTATGTATGGTATATATATATGTGTGTGTGTATTTATATATATGTGTATATGTATTTATATATGTGTGTATATGTATATATATGTGTGTGTACATATGTGTGTGTATATATATGTATGTGTCTGAATGTATGTGTGGTGTGTGACATGTTACTTGTGCATGTGGAGATCAGAAGATAGCTGGGAAGATTCAGTTCTCTCCTTCCACCATGTGAATTGAACTCAGGTCATTAGATTCACACATTTTTTTTCAGCATTTTTTTTAAGCCAGTCTAAACCGTCTTGCTTACCCACTGCTCATCCAGGCTAAGCTGCTTTTCTGATGATGCAGGTCCTGGCCATGTAGGTGTATTTTGTGGTTTCAGGACTACTAATGCTGTTTACAGGTGTTTGTGTGCTGCTGGCGATGGAAGCCAGGACCTAATATGGCCTAGGCAAGTGCTTGACCCAGGACCTTGGCTACCCTTTACCCCTGTCTCTTAGATGGGATCTCTGGCATTCCCAGTAATATTGATGCTCGTAGCAGATGTTTACTGGTTGTAAGGACACACGCATGCATGAATGAGCCAATGCTCCAAGCCCTTCGTACTTTAACCCCCATACAGCCCTGGGAACCTCACTAGACGGGGAAGCTAGGCTCAGTGGGGTTCGGGTTTTACCCCCACCCCTTCGGCTGGTGGTATAATCAGTAAGCAGGCCTGGTACTCAGGGTCTGTCTGAGGGTTCACCTGGAATGCCTTCCCTGCTGGATCCGGCCTGCTGTGTTGTGGGGCTTTGCCTTGCTGATGGCGATGGATGCAGTTGGAATGTCTTCTTTTTGTTTGTCAAAAGATTGCTCACCGGCACATGCTTTGTGGGTCCTGTCTAGACAACTCTTAAAGTTACAGTGGCTAAGCATGACATACTAAAAAAATAAAAAACAAACAAACAAACAAAGAAACAAAAAAACAAAGAAAAGCAAGGTGTTGCTATGCAGCCCAGGCTGGATTTGACTTAGGGTTCCGAATGATGAGATTTGCAGTATACACCACCATGCCTGACGTTTCCACCTCCTCTCTCTCCCCCTCCCATGTATTATGCTGTATAGTATATAGTATGTGTACTGTCATTGGGGCCCTGTTAGCGGAACTTGCGATCTAAGTGACTCCGCCTCCTAAATACCTGGAATACAGATGTATACCACCACACTGGACTCCACTCTTTAAAAATAAAAGGATTTATTTATTTATTTTATGAATATGAGTACACTATAACTATCTTCAGACATTCCAGAAGAGAGTGTTGGATCCCATTAAGGGGTTGTGAGCCACCATGTGGCTGCTGGGAATTGAACTGAGGACCTCTGGAAGAGCAGCCAGTGCTCTTAACCGCTGAGCCACCTCTCCAGATCCTCTCTTCCTCTTCTTAATGGAAGAGGAAACCAAGTTCCCAAAAGGTTTAAATGCCTAGGCCAGGGTCACAAAGCTAGGTTTGTTTTTGTGTTCTAGAACTGGAGAAGTCATTAGGCCACGTCCAGCACTGCTTCCTCCCACCCGGTCATCCTCCTCTGTGGTCTCAGGCACCCTCCTCCCTAAGTCTAAGTCTAAGTCTCCTGTGGCTGAGTCCTTCCGGGCAGCGTGTGAGCCCCATCCTAGGGCTGTGTGGTGGTGCTTTATTTTACTTGAGGAGTGGAGCATGGCCAGAGCGTTTAGGTGACAGTTCCAGTGTGTCGCGTTGATGAGCCAGGAAGAGTTTGTTCAGTGCTGGAATGTTGGACAGCAAGTCTAACAATAGACCCATGGGCAGGGATACAGGGCAGCTAATGAAAATGCTCCTTATCTTAAAAATAATTTGAACACCTTATGTAACTGCTTGGATGTGGCTAAGATGGACTCCATTGGACCCTAGTATTGCTGAACGGCTTGTGCGTCCGGCCAACAGTGTTTTGGTCTGTCTGGCTCTTGGTGTTTAATTGCATTTGCTATATGAACCATTTTTGCAGTACTGCTGACCCGTGTGCAAGGCATTCAGGCGCACTGTGAAGTGCTTATGCAATATTTAGGCAGCTTTCAAAATAGGGATCTGACGCCGCCACCTCTGCTGCCACCGCCACCTCTGCTGCCACCGCCGCTGCTGCTGCCGCTGCCGCCGCCGCCGCCTCCAAGTGTGAACTTTAAATTTTAAACACTGTGTGCTCCACATTCCCATGTTGGGGACAGAAGAGTTGTGTGCATGTGTGTCTGCATGTGTAAGTCTGCATGTGTGAGCCCAGAATGCAGCAGGCCGCAGTATCATAGCACTGAGGTCCGTGGCTGTGTCTCACCTGGAGAATGTCTTGTCCAGTAGGTCCGCAGTGGGCAGATGTGTCTGTCGTTGGCGGAAGTTGGCAGTTGATGCTGATCCGGTTCCGTCTGGAGACCAGTCTGAGAAGCACCAGGGATGAAAGAGATCTAGAAGGAGAAGGCATTCACCGTTGTATTTCCAGGGGTTGTTCTTCTCCAGGCGGGAGGATTAGGAAGGTGCCTCATTGTGCCTTTGAACTTTTCTGTTGTTTCCAGTGACGGGGTGTGGCTGGACTCATCGGGAGTGGTATTGGAGTTATTTTAAGGCTATTTCTTGACATTTTGTGGGCCCATACAATGTTCATTGTCCTCTACTGTCTAGTCTTAAATGTATTGGAGTAAAAGCAAAGACTCCATGGTGCAGTGTATTGCCCCTGCTCTTTCTACAGAACAGGAAGGCCTGGTTTGAAGCTGGAGTGATGGCCTCGTGGTTAAGAGAACTTACTGTCATTGTAAACATCACTGGTTTGGTTCTCTGCGCCCGCATGTTCGCTCACAGTCACCTGTGACCCCAGTTCCAGGGGATCTAGTACACTCTTCTGACCTCTGTGGACTCCTGTATGTATGTAATGTACATAGTTAGACTTAGATGCACACCCTTAAAATGAAGATTTTTTTTTTTCCCAAAAGGGACCTTACTTCTCTCAGGGATCTCCTCCATCATTTCTTGTTACCAAGTCCCTATGTTCAGTGGATGCTGTCTCCATGAAGGCCATCTCATGCCGGTGAATTGTCTTTAATAGCCCTTTGGAAGAACACGAAAGAAGGGAGAATTTGTCTAAGTTAGTAGAAGTCACAAGCAGAATGACATAATTCTACATTTGGTCTCAGGGTAAGCCAGCAACCAGTGAGCAAAACCCTGGCCCCCCAAATAACACTGCACCCCGGGGAAGTTTGGCCCTGGGGTGTCAGAATATGCATGTGCACAACCCTCTGAGTGAGGACACAGGAAGAACACTGTGCCTCCACTAGCTGTGTGCCTGTGTCTCATTGATATTTTTAGAAAGGCCCTCTCTCAATTGGAAAATAATCGTGGCTCTCAACTAGTGTAGAAAACATGGGACTTAGAACCCAGGGAAGTAATGTTTAGGTTTGAGTCTACCAAATTTCAGGCCAGTTGATTGACATCTTGGCCAGTTGATTGACATCTTGGCCAGTTGACTGACATCTTGGATTGGGCCCCAATCTGTCAATGGGCATGTCAGCTTTGTGAGTGCTGTGGACTAGCATAAAGACCAGGTGATCTGGGCTGGAGAAGGCTGGTTAGCGCCGCATCGGCACCCACTGCCACCAGCTTTGTAGAAACCTGCTTATGTCCCTGATTTCCCGTCCTGAGGAAAGTTCTGGCAAAACTCAGCAGGTCTTAGGCTCTGGTCTATTTCCCGCTCCACCCAGCCAGCTTGGCAGTGACACTGGTTGTTGAGTGGCCGGTGAGGTCAGACAACTTGAGGAAAAGCAAGATAGCGCCTGAATCATGTTTTTCCTGATAGCACGGAGTTCTTTTCCTTACCCGGTCTCCAGGAAGTTAAAGTATTTATCGTCTCCGTGGAAATGGAGTCTGTTACATAAAATGGATCCCTCACCTGTGGAATGTGGTCGTTTCCTGGCACTCTGCATCCGGAAGGCGAGGGTTTGAAAACTGTGGATGAAAGTTTCAAAACAAATCACACCTTTTGCCCTGCTTTCTGCCCATGATCATAACTGGGAGGGGGAGGGGACTATTCATGGTATCAAATCTGTAAGCACTGCAGGTGGGTGTAGCTCTCCTTCTCTTCCATTGCTTTGACTTAGGGGTCTTTACTAAGGTTTGACTCACTTAGCAGGTACTTTATAGTCAGTCACCTGTCCTACCTGTGTGTCCTTGATGGCTGTTGGTCATCGTGGTGGTGGGGTCACATGCAGAACAGCCTCGATGTAAGGCCTTCTTACTGACAGACAGGACAAGAAAGTAAAACCCGGTCCTGGATTCAGTTTTATCCTAAAATGGATGTTGTGGTTTAAATATGAACTCTCCCCTGTGGGCTCTGAGGTGGTTTGAATAAGAATGGCCACCATAGCCTCCAAGCAGCAGGTACTATAGTCATTTGAGAAGGATTAGGAGGTGTGGCCTTGTTGGGGAAAGTGTGACACTGGGGGGCATGAGGTTGGGGCTTTGAAAAAGTTCACACAGGCCCAGTTTCTGTCTGCTGCCTACAGGTGGGGATGTAGGTCTTCCCTACTGCCCTAGTGCCAAGCATACCACCCTGCATGCTGCCCAACTCCCCACCAGGATGACAGCAGACTGACCCTCTGAAACTGTAAGCAAGCCCCCGATTAAATGCCTCCTTTGGTAAGACTTTCCTTGGTCATGGTGTCTCTGCACAGCAGTAGAAGTGACTAGGCAGGCTTGTATGTTGGAACACTTGGTCCCTACGCGGTAACACTGTTTTGAAAGGTTTTGGAACCTTTAGGAGGTGGGAGCTCTTTGGGCGAAGTGGGTCACTGGCATCACGTGACCAGCAGGCTCCACCCCCGGTGTCATGTGACCGGGAAGCTCCACCCCTGCTGCTGTGACTTTCCTATCACTGTGAGCCTTCTTCCCTTAAGCTGTTCCTTATTGGGTATTCCAACACAGCGACAAGAAAACAAATACCGTGTACATTATTCTAGTCATTACAAAACAGTTAACAGAAAATGAATTATGCCCCAGATGACCTGGTGCACACCTATGATCCCAGCAGGAGGTCAAGGTGGGAGGGTCATAAGGCTAGTCTGATGGGACATCACAAGACTTTTGTTTCTAAAAACCAACGATGATGGTGATGATGATGATGATGATAATGGTGTTACTATTTTTTTTTAACTTGTTCTGGTCAACCCTGCTCGCTCAGGTCTGCCCTGATCGCTCCCCTCCGGCTGCCCCCGTTCGGCCCTGCTCGCTCCAGCCAGCCCCACTTGCTCCGGTCTGTCCCACTTGCTCAGTCCCTGCTCTCTCCGCTCCAAGGATTCATTTATTATTATACATAAGTACACTATAGCTGACTTCAGACGCATCAGAGGAGGGTGTCAGATCTCATTACGGGTGGTTGTAAGCCACCATGTGGTTGCTGGGATTTGAACTCATCACCTTCGGAAGAGCAGTCGGGTGCTCTTACCCGCTGAGCCATATTTTTTTCTTAAAGAGCTGCTTTGTTAAAGAAGTTTTTTGAGTCCCTGCTTGTGATGAGAGATCATTCTAGAAGGCTCACACGGTCCTGATTGTTTTTAACCTTTTTCATTATATTTTATTTAATGTGTCTGTGTTGTGTGTACACACGCGTGGTGCACATGTAGCCATCAGAGGACAAGTCTTAGGGTTGCCTTTTTCTTCCACCATGCAGTTCCCAAGGCTTCAGCTCAGGTGGGAGGAGCCGAGGTGAGCATCTTTACTTGCTGAGCCATGTCTCCAGCTCTGGCTCATACTCTTGTGGTTAGTTTCTGTGTTACTTTTAGTGTTGATGATCTTACTTAACATTTCTTCACATTACTGTCATCTGCCAGTCTTTTTAAAGTCACACCAAGTGGTTAGCGTGACCACATCATTCTGAAGTTGACTTTCAGGATTTGCTGTAATCTTTGCAAATACCCTTGTATTTTAAAGACAGGGTTTCTCCGTGTAGCCCTGGCTGTCCTGGAACTCACTACGTAGACCAGGCTGGCCTCAGACTCAGAAATCCACCTACCTCTGCCTTCTAAGTGCTGGGATCAAAGTCATGTACCACCACTGTCAGATTAAACTTGATAATTTTTTTTTTTGGGGGGGGGATGGCTATTTTACGATGTCAGTTGACACACGTGGCCTTCCTGAGAGCTGGAGGAGACCTTTTGTCACTGATTTACTGTATTACAGTGTCATGGGCATCATGATGCAGATAGCAAAGAGCAGGTGTTCATAGGGAGACCGATCTTCCTCTGTAGTCTGCTTCTGCTGTGTAAGATTTGGTAGAACAAAATAAATTCTGGATTTCCTCCTCCCTTCGTGGTCCTAAAAACTACTTTGGATGATGACGTGTAACTCATCCCGGTTTCGGTGGCCTTTGCTGTGACCCCTGATGTGGCTGGCAGAGTGATGTCCCCAGGTCCTGAGCTGCATGGTCTCCAGAAATGCTCATTTTCCTCCTGTGGTTGTTTCTGACTTGTGTGGAAAGAGTTCTTTAAGCCTCACCTGAGACGAGTTTGGAGTGTTTCGGACATTTTGACCACAAACTCTGAGAATATGTTCATCCACTTACCTGAGCGACCGAGCCACACAAGCGTGTGAGGACATCGTGGGACTTTCCAGGAACCGATCCTTCAGCCACTGCATCTGTTAGCAAAAGATAAATGTTTCCTCCTGAGAACTCATAGCAGCTCGGCATAAAGACTGATTTGTATGCGCTCATTCCCGCCACCTTGATCACAAGAGAATTGGTTTGTACAGGCTGTAAGTTCAGCTGCCTCCTGTGCTGCTCTGTCCGTCAATTGGGGTCAGGATAGGATGATTGATGTGTTTAATAAACACAGCCGTGTGTGCGGCTGCATAGGCTCTTCGTCCATTTGCTTCTCTTCTTTCAGAATATCTTCCTTGTTAATAACTAATTTCCAGGTCTGACATTCTGGTGTCTCCTAATTCATGAACAGACCCTCAGAACAAATAGCACTGCCGATCCTGATCATTATGTTAGTAGCTACTTTATTCTGAGTGAGTGAGTGCTATCAATCAAACATGTTTTTGTAATTATTGTGGTAGAAACTTTAACATTTAAGTGCAATGTACACGTGCATTTGTATGCTTGTGTGTTGGAGCATGCACACACACACACACACACACTCACACACACACACACACCATGGACAATCTACTCCTTCCCATGGATGTACCTTGTTCATGGTACTTCCTCATCAAGCATCCAGGAAATCAGTTGCTTTCTCTCAGCAGCATGCCAGAGATGGTCTCTCTCTTCAAAGTGACCGTGCAGAAGTCCCTCTGTATTCGCCTCGCTCTATCCAATAGACTAGACCACTTTCATTCAGGTTTGGGGCCCTACACACCTTTATTTTGACCTCATCTGTATCTCCACTGGCTGCTTGCTTCCTCATGGAGCAATTTCAGAGTTAGCACATTTACAACCAAAGCCCCCTTTCCTCCACTAAATCAGCTCTTCCTACGGGCTTTCCACTTTAATAAAAGATAGCTCTAGTCTTTATTTCATTCAGGAAAAAAACAAAAACAACAAAAAAAAAGATTTCTCATTTTTGTTTTTTTTGTTTTTTTTGAAACAAGATTAATTACACTGTCGCTCAGATTGGCTTGGAACTCAGCATGTAGCTATGCTAGCTTGACATTTATGGCAATCCCTCTGCCTCAGTCTTCTGCAGACATGAGCCGCTCTGCCCAGCCTCATTGGTGCTTCTCGTCCCTGCCCATTTCTCAGCAGTTTATATCTCTTCGCTCCGGTCTTGCACGTCCTTGGCGTCACCGTGTCTTCTCATCTCCTGCAGCCACGGGCTAGCCTCGGTCTGCACTCTCCTAGAACAATTCTGTATACCCACAGGGTATATACAATTCTGTATACCCACAGGGTATATACAATTCTGTATATCCACAGGGTTGTGAAGCTTTTGTGAATGTTTTCTTTCTTCCGGAGGGTATGTTTGGATGAAGGCAGGAGGATAATTTGAAACAGATATGGAGACCGTGTATAGGCGTTTTCTTGGGAATACATCCACACATCGTCTGCTTTCCTGGGTGCTCTGTGATGTAAGGGAACAGATATAAGGCAGAAGAGATAACCTAGGCTTGGTAAAGATTCATTGGTGTCCCTTCTGACCCAGATACTCCTTCAGTTCATACCTAGCTACAACCAACAACCAGAAAAATTCACTCTGCTATTAAAAACAATGAATTTATGAAATTCTTGGGCAAATGGATGTATCTGGAGGATATCATCCTTAGTGAGGTAACCCAATTACAAAAGAAGTTACTAGATATGCACTCACTGATAAGCGGATATTAGCACAGAATCTTAGAATACCCAAGTTACAATTTGCAAAACACAAGAAAATCAAGAAGAAGGAAGACCAGCGTGTGGATACTTCATTCCTCCTTAGAATAGGGAACAAAATACCCATGGAAGGAGTTACAGAGACAAAGTTTGGAGTTAAGATGAAAGGATGGACTATCCAGAAACTACCCCACCCGGGGATCCATCCCATAATCAATCTCCAAACCCAGACACTATTGCATAGTACAGCAAGAGTTTGCTGAATGGACCCTGATATAACTGTCTTGTATGAGGCTATGCCAGTGCCTGGCAAATACACAAGTGGATGCTCACAGTCATCTATAGGATAGAACATAGGGCCCCCAATGGAGAAGCTAGAGAAAGTACCCCAGGAGCTGAAGAGGTCTGCAATCCTATAAGAGGAACAACAATATGAACTAACCAAAACCCCCAGAGCTCGTGTCTCTAGATGCATATGTAGCAGAAGATGGCCTAGTCAGCAATCATTGGGAAGAGAGGCCTCTTGGTATTGCCAACTTTATATGCCCCAATACAGGGGAACGCCTGGGCCAAGAAGTGGGAGTGGGTGGGTAGGGGAGCAGGGCGGGGGGGAGGGTAGAGGGAACTTTCGGGATAGCATGTGAAATGTAAAATAAGAAAATATCTAATAAAAAAATCAAAAAGAAAGAAAAATTCCAACCTCATTGTGCAGACTAAGTTAGCCTTGCACTCACAGCAATCCTCCTGCTTCAGCCTCTTGAATTCTTGGATTATAGGAGTGTACCATCACACTCTGCTTTCTGATCCACGGCTTCTGAACTGTTAATGCTGTCCTTCACAGAGGTCTTTGTCCTTGCTCAGGAATGTTGGTAACCGTTGGGAGAAAGCATATATATTAAGTTTATGGTCAGTGCAAACTTTAAGAGAAACTGCCCTTGGTAGAAATTTGATTTATTGTTATAGATATTTCACCTGACCTGTCAAGTCCTATTATTGCAAGGTTTACTTCGTAAAGAATTTCTATCGATTAAGCCAAGGAAAATGTCAGCTTTTATATCATACAAAGAAGGTCACCGCCATACATTGAACTTGGAGTCGACAGCATTCAGAATATCCCACAGGCACTTCACAGTTCCACTTTGTACACAAAAATCCTCAATCTGAAGGCAGCTCTAACTAGTTTTGTAATTGCTTGTCAGGAAAACATTTCAGATTAAGACCGGGTCCTGTGTCTACCAGTCTACGTGACGTTTCTCAGCATCCTAATTAAGTCATATCTCAAATGTATAATTAGTGTCTCTGCCCATGGTACCTTACAGTTTCAACATTCAGTGATTCTGGGACTGGAAAAAAAAAAAAGGTTGAATAACAATTATTTTAAAATCCAGGATCAGACATTAAAATAAAGCATTTTGTACATGTTGGTGCAGGAGCCGTCAAAAGCTTGTAACATGGCCTGTCCTGAGAGAGAGTGTGTGTTGTGTGGATAATAGAGATTACTGTGCTGGGGCGTCTGAGCTGGGTATGTCTTAGAGACAACTCAAATGTGGTAAACAGCCAATAGGAGATTTAGGGGGCGGGCTTGGGGAAGCCGTACGGGACTTCTGTGGAATCCTTAAGGCTTGGGGAAGCCATACGGGACTTCTGTGGAATCCTTAAAGCTTGGGAAGACTCTGCACCCTCTTTTTTGCTGGCCCAGGTAGTTAGAGCAGTTTGTGGAGAATCTGTGTCCTTTACTGGAGTCACTGTGAAGAAGGTCCCCTCTTAACTATCACCTGTTGTCTTTCCACATGTCTGCAAAAGACAAACACAGACTCCCTACCTCCACCACCACCACACTCGTGGGGACCAGGGTGTAGCACCTCCTGGTTTTTGGACCAGGGGAGATTTGTTAGAATTTCCTGTCTTGATCGTGAAGAATTAACTAAATTCCTGGGCTGTTCTTTACCCCACTGGCTTGACAGATCTCTAATACTTGGTTCCTCCTGCTCCATCCACTGTATGTTTTCAATTTATTTTCTCCTGAAGACTTAAGGAGAGTCACAAATAAAATTTTTTTTAGGACATTATGTTTGATGGTGTGTGAGCTGGGTACAATCAAACAATAACAACATATATATACACCCGTGTAACCCTGTGTCCAGTGGGAGAAACAGAGCCAGTTTTCAGGAAAGGGGTGGACACTACTCTGTACCCCCACCTGCCCTGCTAATGTTTCCCCAACTTTGGCGGCCATGGTTTCTCTGTTCCCAGAAGAACGGTTTTGCATTGAACCATAACCCCCCAAATGATTTATTTTTAGTTTTGACCTTTTTATCTTTTGAATTCTTATGTAAATGGAACCATACTGAATATGGTATTCAAAGACTTCTTTCATTCGATGTTAAGTTGGGGGTTCCCCGTCAATGCAGTAAAGGCTTGGGGTGTATACAGGATTATTTTTCTGTTCATAGGTTTGGCTTTTCAATGGTTTTGTGAAAAACAATATGAACTCTGAATTTTCCATGTCACTTGGCCTTTCAAACCTTCAAGGCAGTTGATTCCTCTATGACTATGGGCATTTTTATTTTCTTTTTCTTTTTCTTTTTCCTTTCCTTTCCTTTTCTTTTCTCTCTCTCTCTCTCTTTTTTTTTGTAGAGAAAGAGCTCTTTGGGATTTTCTCTTGACTTGAGTTCTCTCAGTCTAAAATAATGCCTTATTCCTGTGTAATTGTACAGATATGCCTTCCTCCTCTTCCTCCTCTTCCTCCTCTTCCTCCTCCTCTTCTCTTTTTAGCATATATGCACATGTGTGAATACAGGTGTATGTGCACATGTGTGTGCACATGTGTGTACTATACACATGTGTACAAGTGTGTGTATACATATGTGTATGCATGTCAAAGCCAGAGGTTAACCTTAGCATCCACTTTATTTTTTGAGACAAATTTTCTCACTGTCCCGGAGTGTGCCAAATGGGCTAGGCAGGATGGCTAGTGAGCTCCAGGGAGCTATCTGTCCCCTATGCCTCGCAGCACTGGAATTACAACTGGGTGACATCACACCCAGATTAAAAAAATATTCATTCGGCTCATGTGTGTGGGTGCCACATGTGTGCCTGCCACAAAGCATACATAGAGGTCAGAGAGCAGCTAGTGAGAACCAGTCCTCTCCTTTCATCACGTGGGATCTGGGACTCAAACTTGGATCACCAAGCTTTGGGGGACAAGAGCCTTTCTCTGCTGAGCTATTTCAGGGGACCTCACCCAGCTGGTTTTAAATCTGGTTTCTGGGGATGGAGCTCAGGTGCTTCTGCAGTCATGAAAGGCACTTCATCCCTGAGCCATATCCCCAGTCCATCTCTTCCTTTTTATGTCATCTCTCTAGGGTGATGACTTAGTTATGAGTTTACGGTAGTTAGGGGCCAGCTAGGAACCCCAGAGACACAGCCTGGTCCTCGGCGCACAGGAAGACATGAGCTTTCTTCTTCCTGTGCATGGCCTTGCTGGCCTCTCCTCCCTTCCTCTCTCCACCTTGTTTCTCCTAGGTTTTGGCAGATGTTCCCTTCCATTGTGTCCTCTGTGAGGGAGCCAGCGAAGGGACACACCCATTGCTTCATCTCAGAATACCCCTATGGAAGTGACCACAGCGCTGAGAAAACATCAGCTGTCTGAAATTATTTTCAAATCTAGAAAATTCCAGAATGATCTCATGAAGGGGGTTACTTGGGCCACTGTTAAAAAAGCAGTTATGTACATAAGGCCTCCTCTTCTTTATAGGGTAAAGATGGCGACTATATTATCTAGCTAGTGCCTTGGGGTTTGTTCAGCTTCCCTCCTAGTGGATGTGACTCCTTACTGGAGAGGGAGAAACGGCTTTAAGGTGAAATGACATTAAATCAGTTTACTGCAGAGCCTCCCATCTTTGGCTTTGGCTTACCATCAAGTTTGTGGGTGTTTCAGTAGGGGGACAATTAGAGACAGGGATTTAGAGACCTGTCTGTCTGCCGAAGCCCACCTCCCTCCCTTCGGCCACTCCAAGGTTGTTTCCACCATGGTTAGCACCCCTTGCAGGGCCCACCTCTGAAGTTGCCTTACAACAGACAGACCTTTTCTGTTGTTCACTCTGGTTCCCTCAGGCCAGGCTTCCGGATTACCTGGGGTTTTTTTCTAGTAATTTGTCCTTTCACCTGTCTCTGAGGAGAGTATGATACAGCCGTTCAGAGCAGGCTGTTTCAGGTCACCTTCGGTTTAGACTGTTTATTCCAAATGGTACCTTTGAATGGGAGCAGGGTGAAGACATAATTTTACATATTGATGAAAAGAATGCAATTAAAAAAATATTCAGCCGGGCGGTGGTAGCGCACGCCTTTAATCCCAGCACTTCGGAGGCAGAGGCAGGTGGATTTCTGAGTTCGAGGCCAGCCTGGTCTACAAAGTGAGTTCCAGGACAGCCAGAGCTACACAGAGAAACCCTGTCTCGAAAAACAAAAACAAAACAAAACAAAACAAAACAAAAAAATTCAGGGGCTGAAGGGTTAAGAATGCTTACTGCTGTTCCATAGGACCTGATTTTGTCACCATTGCCTTCAAACTAGCAGATTTTAGTTGGGTAAGCAAACGTGCAGTGAAGTAGTTTCAGGCGGTATAAAGAAAACTGTACAGTAACATGAGAGTGAGCATTGGGACTGGTGGGATAGAGATGGTAAACTGAGAAACCTTCCCGGAGAGAGGAGGAAGGCTCGGGGGAAGGGAGAACAGATTGGGGAAGGCACTGCAGGCAGAGGAAGCATGCCTCACACACAGATGTACATAATTGTCTTCTCCCAGTAGCAAATTGGCTCCAGAGGACCTGCAGTCCATTTACTTCATATGATGCACAGGCCCACTGAGGGCAGGGCTGGCAGGGTCTGCTACCTGCTTCCTTAATAACAACGGAATAATCTAGGGTAAGCCAGCAAGGCCTTATGGGAAAGACTTTAATAAGAGAGAAACTTGTAGAGAAGAATTGGGTGAATAAGAAAGGGTAGTGTGTGTGTGTGTGTGTGTGTGTGTCTGTGTGTGTGTGTCTGTGTGTGTGTGTGTGTAGTATATAAATGTGTGTGTATGGTGTATGTGATCAAAGTGACACACACACACACACACACACACACACACACATATATATATATATATATATATATATATATATATATA
>LR750822.1:4057-28124 GCA_902729485.2 Mus minutoides
TTCACATACCTAATTATCCCAGGAAGGACCAAGAATTACAAAATAGTGACCTTATCTTTTATATTTATAATATATTTCCTTATATATCTGTGCCTAATGATTTCTTCAGAAAATATACAGTGACTCCGAAGTATGTAATGTTTAAAATCAATAAGCAGACGTTTGCAAACTCACTTCCCCTGTTGCTTTTTGAAATGTTTTTTTTTTTTTTTTTTTTCTGTCTGAATTCTTTTCAGCAGCAACTGATCTACATACTTAGGTGGAAGAAATCACAGCAGGAGTGATCTTTGCTTTACAGAGTTAGCCTTTTTCTCAGGATGCACCAATACATCCTCACAAAGAGAAAATAACTATTCTGTATGTTGACTCCTAGACTGCTGAATACTCTATTTAATTCACCAACCAGGAAGGGTTCATTCTCATAGTGATGCTGAGAGTGACTCAGAGGGCAAAGTCCTCAACTTGAGCATGGAGTAAAGGACAAGGGGCTTGAGATACAATGGACCAAAATCTCCAGGGAACGTCTAGCCTTACGAGTCTCGTTAACAGACTCAGCTCCGCTCTTCTTCACTCACTTTATTGAAAACACAACAGGCTCTTTTACCAGCACCTGTAGGCAGTAGCACTGCAGACACACAATCGATCAATCCAGCTATGTCCTTTTGGAGGCTCTCCTTGACCTTGAGAAGGGTGAGCAATGAGTTAAAGGATGGAACAGGAAGACATTCTGTGATTAAACCCCCAAGTTACTTTCTACTGCCTGACAATAAAATAAAATAAAACGAAGAGAGCTAGATATATGTTTAGTTTAAATAAACCCGATAACTTCTATAAGTGCTTCTTGCAGCCTTAGCTGGGCAAAGACATACTCAGTCTGCAAAGTAATCATGGCTGTCTCAATAAACCTCGGCCTCTAACAGTTCTAAGCACATTTACTTTCTCAACACGATGCTACATTACAGCTATCTACTCGATTATGGCCGGAGTTCTTAGCAGTTATTGATAACCACAGCACAGGCTTTCTATCTCAGCCGGCCCAGGCAGGAGGAAGGCAATCAGAGCAGTGAGCTCCCTAATCCTGGTGTGTTTTCTTGAAACTTGAACATGATGACTCAGTTTTACAATGGAGCTTGTGATTCGCGCTGTGCGAAAACTTCCCATGTCATCTTTATTTTTAGTTCTTTGGCACAAGTATAGAAAATTATTGTAGGAAAAAAAATCACAGCTTCCATAAGGAGGGGCTTTGTCTGTTCTTAGGAGATTTATAGTGTTGGAAAAAGAAAAAATAACCCACAAACCTTTCACAATGCATTTCTCCATGTACAGGGGCAGATAAACATCTGTTTACTGTACATGTGATGCAAATGTGCAGGATAGTTTCCCTTTAAGGTCCCCTTTCCTACCTTCTCCCATTCTTCATCCTTTGTTGCTTTAAAAACATCCTCTGTTCTCTCAAGCCTGCCTTTTTCTTCAAAATACTCTTCTGAATTTCATGTACATTTTCAAAGTGCACAGCTAAGCTAAGTTAGGTGAATATGTAGTGGATGGACCTGACAATTTCGACTGTCTCCTCTTCTGCATCCTTTTCACTGTGATGCTCCTGAGTGAAATGATTCAGTGTAACAGCCTGTGGTGTCTGCAAGCTGAATGCAGTAAACCCCATGACATGGTGGTTTGATATGTTAAACTGACTGGTCAAAACACACACACACACACACACACACACACACACACACACACACACACACACACACACACAATATGGGGATAATATATCAGAACATTGCCTGTTTCTTAGTGAATCAGTATAATTCACAAACCACAGAAAATTATTCCTAACTAAAAAGTGATATTGTAATGCTTAGGTCTGTGACATAGATTTTCAGATATTATTTTCTGTATGGAAAATGACATTCACATTTTACAATTCAGTTATTTAAGTAGCTTTAGAACCCTGAGTGTGCCTTCATCTCTAAATCAGTACCTAGTTTATTCATATGAGATGTTATGAATTAAAGAAATGAAATCAAGACTGAGGTAACCTTTATAACAAAAACATTTTGTAATTATTCAGACAGAATGTTGATGTAATAGTGAGACTATAGGTAGCATGTGTGTATAGCAACAGTGTTAAGTAGAAGTTTTTGTGATTTCTTATGTTTATGAGTACATGATATTTAAAGAGTGCTTTATCCTTTAAATCTGTACATTATTTTAAAGGTTCAAAGTGAATATTTTTTTTCTATTTCATGATTGCAAAAAATGAGAGAGAGAAAAGGTCGTATTTTATTTTATGTTATTTTATTAGACAGTGTGCTCTCCTCAGATTTCAATGACCAGGTACTTTGGTTCTTTAATCCTTGTGGCGGTGATAGTAAAGTAAAGAGGAATGAAAGGCAGGCGACCAAAATGCCATCACTCCATTAATGACACTGGAGCTGCTCAGCTCGATTGGGATGCTGCCCAGACATCTACTAATAGAAGCCATGGCTCAGGATGTGAACTTGCATTGGCTGCCAAAATCACAAATCTGTGAAGAAAGCATTGCAGAAGAATGTCTGGATTAATTTAAGAAATTATCCTATATTGAAAATGGGAGTTTCCCTATTTGCTGGTAGATACATTAGAGACAGAGGTAGAGAATATAATAGAATGAAAATAGAATAAAAAATTAGAAACACAAAATACATACCTCAATACTATTGAGTAAAAGGCTAGGAATGTATGTATTTCAGAATGAATAAATTAGGCCAATGGCCAGAGAGTTCTATGTTACAATTGGCTTTAAAGCATTTCGTTCTTGAATGTTAAGTAACTTCTGACAAATGTGAGTTTTCTTACGAAGGGGCTAGGTTGTATGGTTATACAAATACCCGAGAGCTTGCCATGATATTTAGAAATTCACTAACACTGTTATAATAATTGGCATTATTATTTTTTTTAATAAATGAGTGTTATTGTTCTCTATTCATTCTTACACATGCGGGAACAAACAGAAATGTGCCCTTTGGGAGTGGAGGGAAGAAAACAGGTTCTCTGTTCACATTGGGCTACTGCCCAGACTGAACAGAGAATCTCTCAGCTGGGGCCAGCAGCTTTCGTGGCCTCTGGCTAACACAAACTCCTCAGTGGCCTTTCAGAGCCACTTAGAATCAAGTTCCAGAAGTCTGAGAGTGGAAGCTGCAGCTGCACACACTGAACGACACCTATGTGGCCCTGCACATACACCACTGCCCGATTTCTGATTCTAATTCTGCTGGTGTTTTGAACAGGCGAGTGGAGGTTTAAGGACTAGGAATGTTTCTGCCATACCTATCCCCAACTCTATCTCTCTCTCTTGGCTACTATAGAGTAAGATAAACCGTTTTAGGCACCAAAAAGCATAGTACAGATCGAGCTCAACACCATATTTGTCCTTTAAAAAAAAAAAGTAGAACTAAATGCTGAACTTCATTTCATAAGTTTAATGGTCCAGCCAAAGAAAAATGAATCAAGAGAACAGAGAGATAAAGAAGGCCAATTGAGTTTACACTGAACATTTAAGCCTAATGTCAGAATTAGTTCATGGTGAAAGCTTTTCCTGTTAAGGGACTTCACTAAGAGGAAAATAACATAGTATTTTAAAAAAAAAAGTCTATACCAGGATGCTGCTTATGTGAACAGGGCATGAAACATAAGGGAAAACTAGAAAAAAAAAAAAATCTGGCAGAGATAACCTAAAATAGAAGTGGTTTTACATAAAGCAGCATTTTATGCATTTTTTATGCTTTTAGATGCTTTCCTGGGTGCAAGGTATTCAGAGACCATCAGAAAACTACATTTCCTTCCAGCATTATTATAATCTCTACAAGTGATTTAAATATATATATATATATATATATATATATATATATATATATATATATACACATACATACATACATATATATGTCAATGTAGAAAAGATATTATATATCGTTACCTACTAGATAGTAAAAGTCACCTATAAAAATAAAAGCTTTTTAGAATTTATTTACATACGTTGTGCTGGTACAGAATAGCTCTTCATCTCTTTCCAGACCAGCCTCATATTTATTCAATGTTAAGCTCAGGAAACTTGTACAGAAAGAAAGAAAGAAAGAAAGAAAGAAAGAAAGAAAGAAAGAAAGAAAGAAAGAAAGAAAGAAAGAAAGAAAAGAAAGAAAGTCAAAAGGAAAAAAAATCATGATATTGTCAAGATATTCTCTAATATATTGTTTTGTTGACATGAAGGTGAGTTCGTGCATTTTAAATAAGTGAAATGCAGGGTTTTAAATTGTATCAGAATAATGTCTTTTTAAAAATTGCAAAGTATCCATATTTCTTTTTAGATTTTTCAGAGAAATAGTATGTGAATTGGGATGCTCTTTCTGCCAGTTGTGTGTGTAATTCACAATGTTTTCACATGAGCTTTTTTTTTTTTTTTCCAATGATGGAGACATAGTTTTTAGAGACAGTCATGGAAAGAAAGACAAGCATTCGTTGGCTGATGTAATAAGAACTTTTATTTTAATTTTTTTTTTTAATTAAAGGTTTCTGTTCTGTATTTCATTTTCTCAACATGTTTCTATTAATGCTTAATATCTGTACATTTTGATGAGTTTAGGTATGCTATGTCAATACATATATTCAATCCAATCTCTATTCATTATTCCTTCTGTACTTCTCTGCTTTCCATTTATTAATGTCTTGCTATGAGAACAATCATGCAACACTTGTACTTCTGTATCAATTTATTTTACTTAAGGAGGTATCTCACATTATTGTTAAGTGTTTCTCTGCAAGACAGGGTTTTATTGTACCTTATATCTAAATAAGTTCATAGAACTATACATATCAGAACTAATAATGATTTAGTTTGACTATGTTCTAACTCTTTTCCATAGTGGGACAAGACGACATGTGTGTACTTTTCTTGTTTTCATGTTAAGTCCATACTCTTTGACTAAAGGTGCCTTTCAAGTTGAAACTTTAGACATTAAAATTTGATCAATATAGCAAAGCATAGTTTTAAAGGTTGTCTGGTCTCACTGCTAATACAATATATCTAATTTTAAAAGCTATGCAATGATATCAGAGTAGCTTTGAAAGTCCCCTGCTTAGTCTCTCTTCCTTTGACTTCCTTACCCTCACAAATTAACATAGTTACGTATACAGACTGCCTGTACACAGATCTACAGGAGTCACAGGATTCTTTCTATATTTTTAGCACATAATGTTTCTTCATGAATGCAAGATGTTACTAGCAATCACCTAAAGAATCATGAAAATAATATAACAAAGGACAATGATGGGATAACTCATGTGTAAATAACCTTGCAGGACTTAAAGAAAGAGATGAGGCTCTGCATGGTGAGAAGTCAAAGATCTCAGAACACATAACATTTAACCTTGTTGAGTGATGCCTAGAAATTTAGTATGTGGGCTAACAGGAACATAAAACCTCTAGCAAGGGAAATGATGGGGTGGGAACGGAAAGAGTTAAGTTGTAAGCATGTCCTTGTGGTGTGGAGGTGCTGGGCAGCTGCAGGATCTGGGTGGAATAAGGGCTTCTGAACAATGCACACAAGGGTTTGTTCTGAAGAAAGCAGCAGCAGCCATACAAGCAGGCAAAGCTCCAGCAAAACAAAGTCAAATAGCTTAGCTTCCAGGTTCCTTTCCAGGATGCTGGCGTTCTTCTTCTTACAAGTTAATGTGTTTCCTTGCTCTCACGGATGGTGAATCATTAGAAAAATACCAGCTGTACATAGGACCACTATTGTAAGCGACAACTGATGTAACTACCGTTGCATATATTCAGTTTGAGAATTGCTGAGTGTGATTATCTTTGGGCTACAAATATAATATAAAACTATCTTTTGTTAGAGAAAGGGAGATATAGGTATTCAAAATTCTATGGAAACCTGAAACTGGGACACAGTCTTTCAAGTAAGCAAATCACCTCTCTCTCTCTCTCTCTCTCTCTCTCTCTCTCTCTCTCTCTCTCTCTCTCTCTCTCTCTCTCTCACACACACACACACACACACACACACACACACACACACACACACACACACACACACACACCAATTCTATATCAGGCTGTACTCCTATAATATCGTAACCATAACAAAATGATAGAAAACAAAACACAGTTTAACTTATAGCATCTACTGTTGTGTTCTAGTTTTACAAAGGTGTTAAAGAGTGATTTCAACTACTGGAACAGGTGGTATTTGATAAGAACATAGGAGGGGACAAAGATGTATATAAAGTAGTTTTCAGGAAGGGAGAGCAGACTGAATCAAAATCTGTCAAGAGCTTCAGGAAATAGCAAGATCTATCTCACTGAATGTATGTAGTATGCAAGTAAGATTAAAGATGAAAAAAATATGAGAAAAAGTTTAATCTTATCTAGACACTGAAGGACACTGAATGTCATGATAAGACATTTGAAAGTCATTCTCTAGATAGTGTGAAGTTGTTAAGTTTGTGGACTGAATCATCATAGGAAAGAAGAAACTTGGAAGTCTTCAGGAGGTCTACGTTATTTATCATCACTTAAAATAAAGTAGATTGTACTGAAATACTTTTTAGTGACACTTTTATGATCCATTTATATATGTACATATATGTATGTATAATATTATGCTTAAAAGGACTTCTTTCTCATTATATTTTGTTATGATCAAAGACTAGCTGCCAACATTTTGCAATTCAGTGAATGAGCAAATCACCTATAAGTATGTACTTTTGAAGATACTTTGATGACATGCAAAATTAGGCAGATATTTATTAAACGTTAGTCTTATTGGGGGAGGTCATGCATGCAAACTTGACGTTTGGGGGGCAATTATGTGTGCTGTTAATGTGCAATTAAAGGATAAATGCACTCATTTACAATATAGGCAGAAAAATGTAACTTGCTCATGTTTAAAAATGGAATGGAATCAGAGCCAGATCTTGATGAATGGGAAAATTTTGGAGGGACACATGAAGGCTGGCATCAGGGTTAGTGCCTTATTTGTTTGGCATTTGAGAGGAAAGGGAAGGAGTCTTAAATACCATTTTTGGAAGAGAAGCATATTAAGGAAATACAAGGCACAATATGACAACCAGCAGTTTCAATTTAGAAAAGAGTAAAATATTTTTAGATTTGTGAAAATGTTAACCAGAGTTTCTCAGCGTCACATGAGGTAAAAGCTAGTTTCAGAAATGATTCTATTGCCACCAAGAGAATTTCTGGGAAATTGATGTTTCATACACACAGAAAGCCACTTGCTTTTTCATTTTGGTGACTTGGCATTCGATCACAAATAGGTGATGTAAAATTACTCATATTTTAGACATTTATAAATTTTCCCTTAAGAGTGTACTACATCAGACACTGACTTATCATTTAATAAATGAAACACTAACTTACGGACAAGACACATGTTTTTAAAGCAAGGCCTGAAGCTGGCTTAGGATGTCCTACAATCGCCTGGCTTTTCACCTACATTGAAAACTATTTTCCTCTCAATTTTTTTTTCCAAAGGATGGTATTTTCTCCTTTTCTTCATATCTATTTTTTTTAAATCAAAGGTATATAGAATTCATTGAAGAACACATTGCAAAATAATGCTGAGAATTAAAAACTCAGTTCCCAGAACACAGTGAATTTTCTCATGCCTTGTATGGGAACTTGGTTATAGATATCAGACAAAAAAAAAAAAAAAAAAAAAAAAAAAAAAAAAAAAAAAAAAAAAAGAAACATCATCTCCATGGAAGAGATGATGCTCACCACAAAGTAGATAAATAACAATCCAAACAAAAGAAAGGAAAAAAGAAAAGAAAAGAAAAGAAAAGAAAAGAAAAGAAAAGAAAAGAAATCTATAGAGTCCACTATGATGCTTCCTCTGAGCCAGTGACAGCATCTCACAGTCATAGATACATTCCATGTCTAAATTGTTCTCAATGTATTTGATGCCCTATTCAATTGAAAAGCAGCATCAACAACAATAAGAACAACACACTGAAGCTGTTCCTTCCATGTATTCTATCAATACTGAAGCTGTTTCTTCCATGTTTTTTTTTCATTATATTCTATCAACCAACCTCTGCTCTGTTTTTACTATACCTTAAACCCACAAAATTCCTCTTTAAGCTCAAACACCCAATCATTGCTTTTCTTTTCAAACATTTTTGTAAGACAACTAGGTATTTTCTGAACGTGATCTTTGAAAGTCTTCTTATTTATGTTTGCCAATTCTTCCTCAGTGTGTGCTCGAGTCTTAGACATTGTGATTCAGTTGTTAATTTAGAGTCAGATTTTTTTGTTGTTGTTTTGTTTCTTCGAGACAGGGTTTCTCCATATAGCCCTGGCTGTCCTGGAACTCACTCTGTAGACCAGGCTGGCCTCGAACTCAGAAATTTGCCTGCCTCTGCCTCCAGAGTGCTGGGATTAAAGGCATGTGCCACGACGCCACCCAGCTTGTTAACTTTCTTTATTTTATTTCTTTATTTCTTTATTTCTTTATCTCTAGTATTATGCCTAACACCACACTCAATAAAGATAAAATTAGACTCTCAAAGCCCAAATCTGAATGGTTATTTTAAAAATAGTGTCATGGCTCTTCTATTTAGCATCACTGAATGTGATTCTTTCTATCTCATTCATGAAAGCCTCCCCTGACTCTTTAGTTCCCATTTTGTATTTCAGAAAATATTACTGACAGTTTTGAAGAATCTTTTAGATTGAAGATGACTGTCAAATGCTCATCAAAGAAAAGAGACTATGTGATGAAAAGTTTTCCTTCCCTCATTTTTGATCCCTGTTTAGCAAGTTAAAATGTTAATTTAAGTACCTGTTAAGGTGAAAGGGCTCGTGGGAGTCACTGAAATATGGATGTGTACTGTGTTCTTTACTGAGTTCAGAAGAATATAGGGCCAGATAAGGTATTTTAATTCATGGCGGCCACCCACTATAAAAAGAATGAAAAGGAAAGAAATCAGATTATAAGGAATTGGAGAACTATCTCACACTCGCTATGAACAGTAAGTGCTGAATACTTAAAAGATACACTTCAGTGAAAATGTGTCTAGACTGAGGGGAGTGTTTAAACATTAAACTAACTGAGATGCCCACAGGGAAAAGGTAGAACAAAATTGATGATTGCTTTCGCAAGATGCTAGAACTCTGGAGGCTGCATGAAAGCACATTTTCCCAGAGGCTCTCTCGCAAAAGCCTCCAAACTAAAGCCTGTGACCTCCAAACACTCTCTACTTCTTTGGTTATTTCAAGCTCAGAGTTTTCCTTGAATTGACACTCTAGGGAGTCTAAGCAGCTTAGGTGATCAACAGATGCATCCAGGAGAGAAAGTCATCCAAGTGACTCAGATTTACCACGTTATTTCTTTTTTTTTTCTTCCTAGCAGTTCTATTATTATCTACTTAATAGCAAAAGTGGCCTCTTGTCATTTTAAAGAGACATGCATTTTTAATGGACCAAAGGTCATATAACTGACTTTCCTGCCTTTCAATAGATGCACTTTAAGTTTTAAATTTGGTTAAGATGAATTGAACAAGTACTGTGAAGAAATTCCATATTCAGAGTCTCACTTGAACCATGCCTTTGAAACTGTGAGGTAGGTATTACTGGTTTTGTATTTAGATTGCATATCTATCACAGTGTGAAGGAAACAGACCTATTATTAGATGATGAGAAATTTCTCAATTATAGGAGTTTTCTAAAGATGCATACCTTAATAAGTTAGAAAATATCCAGACACTAATAAAGAAACTTGAAGCAAATGAATTTTCCCAAATATTTTTGCTTACGTTGATGGTGTTTTAACCAGCTTAACCTTTAAAAGTTTTTAACTCTTAATTTCAAAATAATTTTCTGATATACCATTTTACTTATTATATACTCACACTTATGCACCATTTCTATTTGATCCCTAACAGAGCAACAGATACAATAGCTAACTTAAAACATCCATAGTGACTATGAATTTATAGAAACAAACAAACAAACAAAAAAAAAACCCTCCCTGACTTTAAAATTCAATTGCATTTTTTTGACATGCTACTGAACAGAGAAATGTGTCTTAGCTTCAAGTCAAGAAATAGGATTGAAATTCATTGTGCTTAGCTGGAAGTTTTGATTTCTTTCACCATCTACTGTGCATTGGTTCCATGAGTCATGATTAACAAGTGAACACAGACCCATAGGTACACTTGTATCTCTACACTGAGGAAAGTATATTCACTGTAATTGAATAACTGTGAATAATAATTAAGTAATTGACTATTTTTCCACCTTCCCATTTATGATTTATACTGCATAATATTTATGTTAATTCACAGTACAAAGCCTGATCAGTTCTGGTCCTGGACTTTTCTAAGTTCTGGTAACATTTTCATGAATAACTTTCTCAACTGGCAAATACTGTGATAACTCACACTAGGCGTTTATTGATTCCTTATCATTCAAAAGATTGTGAGACAGGAAAAGAGTTCACAATGAAAAAAAAAAAAAATTAATGCCCTGAATTGTTTTGGTGGTTAGGACTATCTAAATTTAAAACCCCAGCTCAATCTTTTGTAACAAATATCCATATTAGAATTGGATGCCTTTCAAAAGAAAAGTAGAACTTTAGGGGCTGGCATAATGCCCAGCACAGAACACATTTACAGTAGAATATTAGGTTGATTGGAAGTGTATAGTCTCTGAAGCCCAAACTATCTCACTGTCTTAACCTATAAATTCAGTAAAAAACATTTGAAGGGATCATTGGCCCCTTAGGATCAAGGAACAGCTACAAATTGAAAGCAGTAAACTATAAATAAGTTCAGGACAGATTACATTTTGAAATCTAGATAACAAGCATATGTGATTATATAGAAAAGGCAGGGAAAAACGTGATTCTTATGGTAAGTGGGAACTTTTCCCTCGTTGACATTTATAAATACATAGTGCTGTTCTCTTCACTGAAATAGACACTGGAGTGGAAACTGCCCAAACTCCTTCATGGAGAAAAGAAGGCAAGTGCTGAAAGCAGCCTCTTACCCTGTGCTTTGCAAGTTTGCATATCTGGCATGATGTGCACTGAGTGAGATATCACAAGTATTGATGTTTACTGAGCAGTGGGGTGCCCTGTGTCCTACCACAGTGCACAGGGACACAAGCATAGCTTATGCTTGAATATTCTAAGTAATTTGTTAGACGAGTCATGTGGATCTTTATCTAATATAAAGTTAATTTTTTTATACATGCACACACACACACACACATACACAGAGATTTCTGTAACCAGATTTTTTCACAGTGGGTTGCAATATTGTAATTCCTCATTCATGAGCCATGTGTTGGAATTATGGTAGTTGAATTATCAAAGTGATCTTGCAGCTTGAATGCCACTGGCATTGTATTTGAAATAAAAACCAAAATAAAACTATAATCATATTTGTTTCCTTTAGGGAAAATTGTGATATTACCCTGTAGGTGGTACAATAGATGTTAGTTAGTGGCTTGGAGCTATTGTTTTTATATTGTATGTAACTATGAAGTATGAGGTACTCAAAAGACCCATTAATTCTGATGAATCCTCATCTTACGCACTTGCTGTATACCACTCACCCTCCCTAGCAGAAATAAAATTCTGGGGAAAAAAAAGTCAAATCATTTATCAATACAAAAATACAATGACCAAGAACACAGATCCATATTCCAGGTTACTAAGTAGTTTCATGAAATTTTAATAATTACAGAACAAAGGAAGTCATAAATCAAGGCATTGTTGACATAAATTGGTGGAAACATTAAGTAAATAGATTCTCAAAAAGTAAGGAAATCTGAGCTCTAGGCTTTAGACGTGGCTTGATGTCACTCAGAGACTTCTAGTTCAAGCAAGCTAGTGCGTTCTTAATTTGTATATTTAAAAAGCTTCCCAAAGGCCGTGAAGATGTTGAGCTACACATAAAGATGAAGAGTAGATTATTTTTTAAAGGACTAAAAATAGCCCAGTATAAATTGTAAGATGACTCTAAACCTAATAAATTAATTTTAAAGGACTGGAGATAAATCATTATAAATTATAAGACAAGTTGTATCTTGAGTATTCTAAGTTTCTGGGCTAATATCCACTTATCAGTGAGTGCATATCAAGTGACTTCTTTTGTGATTGGGTTATCTCACTAAAGATTATTTCCTCCAGATATATTCATTTGCCCAAGAATTTCATAAATTCATTGCTTTAAATAGCTGAGTAGTACTCTATTGTGTAAATGTACCACATTTTCTGTATCCATTCCTCTATTGAGGGACATCTGGGTTCTTTCCAAACTTAGAATACTCAAGCTACAACTTGTAAAACACAAGAAAATCAAGAAGAACCAAACCAAAGTATGCATACTTCATTCCTTCTTAGAATAGAGAACAAAACACCCTTGAAAGGAGTTAAAGAGATAAAGATTGGAGCTAAGAGGAAAGGATGGACCACCCAGAGAGTACCTCACCCGGGGAGCCATATCATAATCAGCCACCAAATGCCGATGCTATTGCATATGCTAGCAAGATTTTGATGAAAGGACCCTGATATAACTATCTCCAGTGAGGCTATGCCAGTGCCTGAAAAACACAGACAGGGATGCTCACATTCATTTATAGGATGGAACATAGAGTCCCCAATGGAGGAGCTAGAGAAATTACACAAGGAGTTGTTGAGGTCTACAACCCTATAGGTGGAACAATATGAACTAACCAGTATCCCCAGAGCTTGTGTCTCTAGCTGCATATGTAGCAGAAGATGGCCTAGTCAGCCATCACTGGGAAGAGAGGCCCCTTGGTCTTATAAACTTTATATGCCCCAGTACAGGGAAATGCCAGGGCCAGAAAGTGGGAGTGGGCGGGTGGGGGATTAGGGCAGGGGTAAGGTATAGGGAACTCTTGGGATAGCATTTGAAATGTAAATAAAGAAAATATCTAATAAAAAATAATAATAAGACAAACCTGTCCAAATTATTGAACATCATTAAAGTTCTAGTTTAAATATTCATTTGTAAAATTCAATGAAGGATAATTTTCCTAAAAATTACTTTCATTCACAGACTTCAAAATTTTGGCATATTTTGCCTATTTTAAAGTGTCAATATTTCATAAGAAGGATTTGGAACTTAGAAAAATAAACTGTAAGAAATATAATCTGGTTGTGATTCCTATTTGCTACAGTAGTCCAGCCACTGCAAGTACATATTTTCTGCCATCTATCTTAATCCTAATGTTTCCAATATTGTCTCATTCATTTATGTATTTATTCTTTGTTTATTATTTGTTCACTGACTTTTCATAGACTTAGAAGACAATTATGTTGTTATTGCTTTGTTAAATGAAAGAAGTTGAAAAGATAGGAGAGAAAGTGAGAGAGACAGAGAGACAGAGAGAGAGGATACAGGTGCTAGACATTTGGCCTTCTTTTTCCCCAGAGCCATGGCTACATGGACAAAGAGAGTAGAGTAGAACAGGGTTTAGATAGGCAAAAGTACTATGAAGCATTTATCTCCAATATCAGTGTCAAAGGGGCAGCTCAATTTTAACTGGGGTGGATGAAGGGCTACATAGTTTTGGGGAAGAGGGTATGGATTTGTAGGTTGAGAAACTGGCTATAGTTTAGAGTACCAGTTGATGCCTAGTTTACATGGAAAGGCATTCCAGGAATCTCAGGACCTTGCTGGACAAGTTCTTATCCAGAGAAAAGAAGCTGAACCTGTAATCTCACCAAGGCCATGGGACATTCCACAGGTAGAGGGTGTGGGAGTTTCTGAATTCCACAGTCAAGGACAGAAAGGGAAAACCTCAGCACATAAAGATAGTGCTCCATTCTGTGCCAAGGTCAAGTGAGTTTCCAGGACAATGGGAAGCATGGACTTTAATTAGCAGGACCCAACAACAGACTATTCTGACATTTCTTTTCATTAGTCACTGTGAGGAAGATCCACAAAGCTTTTTTATGACATCTTCACGGATCATAAAGTAAATCATGTAGAGGTAGGTGACAGAATCAGGATTAATAATATATCTGAGTGAATAGGATTTCTAAGAAGAAACAAATGAATAAAACAAAATAAAACAATTTATACGTGTGTAATTCAAGGCAAGTGTTAATACTAGAGAATATTAGAAAATACATTTAACTCAGCTTTTTAGTTATAAATGGATGATAAAATCTGCAGAGTTTAATTTTTGATAATATAACTGATGATATTTAGATTGGCAAAAAATAATATTCTCTTTAGCAAAGGAAGAAACGTTCAGTCTCAATTATAAGGAATTTTACTTAATGGCTATCTACATTAAGATGGGGCTTGCGAGGATGGTGACTGTGTTTAACTATTGAAATAAAGCGTTCAAGGATGCATTGGTGATGCTGGACAAACCCCAAAAGATGAACTTGAACACATTGTCACTGATATCGCCTGTCCAGTATCAGTGTTGCAGGTAGAATAAAAGCTGTTCTTGAGAAATATCAGAAAGCTTGGAGAGACACTGTAGGTGTTGTTAGGTTTGTTTTTATTTATTTTTCTTTATATCTTCATATATTGCAACAATTACCTAAGAGAAGTAGTGTAAACTGATCTGTCATTCAACCAGTGCTGAGTCAGCATGCAAAAGCCTGACACATTAATAGAAAATTCTTTAGAACAAGGAGTAAGTTCCTCATTGAAACAGGGTGGCTTGGTCAAGTGTGAGCTACTTCTCTGGGAAATACAAAGATAAAATACAAATCTTCTCAAAGAAGATATTCTTTGACGTTCACTATTCTTGGTATTTGAAGCTTGAGACTTTATATTTAAAATACAGGAGAAGCAAAGTAAAAATTATATCTAACGTATTTTTGAAAGATGGGCAGAAATGTCTCCCATGGTAAAAAGAGAGTACTTATTTCACATAAGGGGATGAGGAATGTATAAGTGAGAAATGAAACAGAAATGACCAGTTGGTTTAAGTATGAATCCAAAAAAAGATTCCTGCCAAGTTATATGATGGTCAATCAAGATATGTCATCTGTCATCAAGGTAATGATATAGTCATGTCACTGATGACCTGAGAATATATTATGATAAAAGTCCATGCTGATATATGTGAGGGTACATGGACAGGATTTAGTTAAATGTACATCAGTTACATTCTGTAGACTCAGTCTTACCTTCCTCCTATTTTGTTCTTTCTGTACAAAGTTATTTGATATCACTTAATTTTGTCACCAGGCTTGTAGAAAACTAATGTATATAAGAATGGTTATATATAGGGTGAATGTGTCATTATGTTTGGGGATAGGGGACTGCTGACAAGATTTTTTTGTTGTTGTTAATTAAAGAAACCAAATAAGACATGTACATTTGATAGGCATTTGTTGGGTTCTACGTAAAACATAAGGTACACCTATACAGAATGAAGTATTCTGTGCATCAATAATATCTTTTAAAATATTCTAGTTAGAGCACAGAATATGGTCAAAACTATATTGGAAGGCAAGCAGGAAAGGAATCCATGGATCCAGTGCTTACAGTGCAAGAACACTGTGTTTAAATTCATTCTTCCTGGTTTCCTAACAGCAAAACCTGAGGAAATTTATTTGACCTCTCTTTTAAGATATAAGACAAAGATGCTTATTTTCTTTCCTGAGGAGGGCTGTCAAAACAGTGTCAACAATGAAGGTAGCATCTGTCCCATTGTCCACTTTTAATCAGCGTTAGGTTTGTGAGGATGTGTACAGCACAGTTCTTCCAAGGACACTTTGAAAACTTCTCATTATGGTGCTTCTGTCAATTACTGGACTCAGTGTGAAATCTGTGTTCTTAAAATGTCCTCTTCAAATAGTCTGCCTCCAGTAAGGGACCAGGATCTGTAATGAAGGCTGTGTCCTCAAAGCAACCTTGAACCATGACCAACAATTGTGATTTAGCCCATAAAAGATGCAGAAATTAGGATTATTTTTACTGAGTTATCCCATGAATAAATGCCTTGTGTGGTACGAGTGATTCAAAGTCAAACTCATTGTCAGTTAAATCAGGGGTATTTACTCATGTATTTCATTCACCCTTAGTATACATATTATGTTCTGTGGTCCTTATATGTTCTTAATGTTGCTTTAGAGTATGCACTTTTTATGCTAGTTAATTTCCTGAAAGAGAACCATATTTTGCTTAAGCTTAGAATTTGTACAACTTTTATTTAGATATCTAGCCAATGTGTGTTCACTAAATTAGATATACAACAGTTTTCACAACTTTCCCTTGATGTGACAGAAATTGCCCATGAGAATTCATGCAAATTCTGTTATTCTTTTCTGTCTCATACCTCTGCGTCACTTGCTTAACAGTTTTCTAGCTCATCAGAAAATTCTGTAGAACCAATAGCAGTCATTGGACTTCATTACATGGACTTTACTACATCTTGTCCTGATGTTGTTTTACAAATCAAGATAAGACAAACAGTACCATACTGTAGCAAACATGTGTTCACATAGTTCTTGATATTTTTTTTTTTTGTACATGACTAGAATTCTTTAAAGACTTAGTGTAAGAGAAACACAAAGAAAAAGGAAATATCACTGTATATCAGTGTGATTCATATATTAGATGACTGGGAAACACAAACCAAAATTACAAGATAAACTGATCTACTTAATTGTATATTACCATTTATAAATTTGTATATTGATAACTCTAAGATGAATCAGTCATAATTACAAAAATTAATCAAGTTAATAAATATCACTATAAAATAATTATAGTATTTTGCCATGGCTAAATTATCTGACATTTCCAGTTGCTCTGTTATCTTTATAGGCTAGTATTGAATTTAAACATGATAATTTTTCTCTTATAATATATGTGAGAAGCAGTTTCAGGAACTCAATATTAAGTGTCAGATATAATATTGTTTCAGTGAAATTTAAATCACTCATTATGTTTTAGCATTTATATTATGATAATAATTATGTCTAGAAAACCTATTTAGGAGATTTGATGCTTGCTAGTTTATTACTTAAAATTATAGCATCAGTCTATCATTTGTATTTATGTGGATATTATAGAGTTCTAGTATATGAGAATAAAATCAATTGGTATCTGTATTTATTCAATAATTCACTAAAGGAATATCAGACATTTTGTCATTACTTTTAAGAGACTAAAATTTGAACTTCAGATTTATTTTTAGGCAGCATTCACTGTGTCACCAGACTGATTTTTTAGGCAGTATTCACTTTGTCGCCAGACTGATTTTTTAGGCAACATTCACTGTGTCGCCAGACTGATTTGAACTCTCAAACCTCCTACACCAGTCTCCTGAGTTTGTTTCACTATGAAACCAAGCTTTACAGCCTGATTTCTGATTTTGTCTCTAACATGCTGCACAGATGAGCTCTCAGAAACTGTAATGACTTATTCAACACTGCAAAAGACAATCTAGTCAACCATTCCATCACTGATTTGGAAAGGGTGATGGAGGTTCCACCTCCTCTGAAGATTTACTAGCAGTTCATGGATACTATTGTCTGAGATATGTGACCTCTGGAAGTTTGTCAGTGCCCCAGTTGATGACACCATGACCATGATTATATAGGCAGCACTACTTAGATTCAGTGAATAATTTACACAAAAGGACAGGACATTGGACAAAATGGAGATGTGTTAGCATTGTATAGTTGGAGTCAGATGGGGAGAATTGGGTATAGATATAATCATGATACAATGTATATATGTATAAAAAGTCAAAGAATAAATACAAATGTTACTAAATAAGTTAAACAGCTAGAGTCTCAGATTCATATATGTTACTTGCTACAAACAAGTGATCATCTGGTTCTCTTCATCAGCACACAAAATAAGATAATAAATTATGAATAGATAACAAAATAAGAAAAGTTTAATCTCATCAATAATAATATTACATACACCTATCCTGCCTTTTTATTTTACAATTCATAATACATTTTAAGTCATATACTATTCAACAACTCAGCATTGTTCCTTGAAGCCTCCTTACAAAAGGGGGGGGGAGGGGAGGATCTACGTGGAGATAAGCAATTAGGTGTTTAGATACCCAAATATCATTTTGAAGTCTTAGCCTATCTTATTGAGACAAATTGTTCCCGGGTTCTGAATTCATAAACATCACCAGAGAGAACATTAATAATCATTAGGTATGTGTGTCGACATAAACTGGAAAATAATTTAGTAGGATTTCTAATGTAAATGAAGACCAACCATGAGCAATGCTAGCTCTGAAAAGTATCCTCAGGGACCAAGAGGTTACCACTAGGTTGCCACTAACATAAATAAATAAATAAATAAATAAATAAATAAATAAATAAATAAATAAATAAGTTTGAAATTAAAATAATTAATAAAATAATAGCATCATCTCTTGGTTTAGTCTTTTTTTTTTCTTTCTTTTTTTTTTTTTTTTCTTGTACGAGTTCAAAAGCAGCAGACTCAAAGGCAAATGAAGCTGGAATCCAGCCCAGTTAAATGTTGCATAAAGAAGAGCAATACACCATGATCGATAACAAACCAGCATTAGGCTCAACTGTTTGCAACATGCCCAGTTCTAGTGGGTTTTGTTTGTCTATTTTCACTGTTAAAAATCTATGGCCTAAGCTGGGCGTGGCGGCGCATGCCTTTAAGCCCAGCACTTGGGAGGCAGAGGCAGGCAGATTTCTGAGTTTGAGACCAGCCTGGTCTACAGAATGAGTTCCAGGACAGCCAGGGCTATACAGAAAAATCCCTGTCTCGAAAAAAAAAAAAAAAAAATCTATGGCCTAACAATAATTGTTTTTTTTTTTCTTTAGATTTTATTAATTTTAGTTAGATTTTGAAAAATGTCCAGAAATGTGGCCTGTTTTTGCAATTATATAAATAGATATCAGGTGTGATTTAAACTACCATAATTGAGAAGTTTACTTAGTTGTAATTGAAAGGAAGTGTAAAGTGAATTTCTTGGGTGAGCTCTTCAACAGCATATTGAGAAAGAAATGGGCTCACCCTCTCATAATGTCTAATGATTCGGATTGGATAATAGAGGATCGAAAGTGGCTCTTAAAGTAAAGGTCACTAGTAATCAACAGTAGTATACCATTTTGGGATTAAATATCTGTCAATATATTACTAATAATTTCTTCTTAGCCAAGTGAATCTTGATGCTTAAAGTATCTATCAATGAGTACATTAGGCTTTCATAGCCTTAATCCAAAGTTCATTGTAAGGCTCTTTGTCCTATGTATGAACGCTTGGATAATAATTTCTTTACAGAAGAGTAAAAGTAACCAGGTCATGAAAATATTCTAAGTAACATGGAATTTAGTATTACAGTACTGCAAAACTTAGTGAGCAGGATATATTCTTGGGACCTTTCAAGGTAATTTCAATTTAATTTCCTTTATCTCACATCTTGTGAGTTTTGTCTTCCAAACTTTCCATGGCAAAGTGAGTAAGAACATGTTCTTTCTTCCTTGGAATTTTGTATGGTACCATTATTTGATAGTACTTTTTGAATTTACATTCCAGCATCTGCCCCTCCAATCCCCCTCCCACAATTTCTTATCCCATTCCTCCTCCCCTTTGCCTCAAAGAGTGTACCACCCCACTAGGCATCTCCCTTCCCTGGGGCCTCAAGACTTTCCAGGATTAAGTGCATCTTCTCCCACTGAGGCCAGAGCAGACAGTCTTAACTCAGTCCTAACTCAGTTAGAGCATCCTCAGACTGGTCTGATCTGAGATGCCTAGCATATATGATGTAAAAGGAAGTGTGTCACAATGCAAATAGAATTGAGCATGAAATGTTCACCACCAAAGGTAAGACCTTCCTCTAAATCAGGGACCATAATGCTAGCCTCTATGAATGTCTATAGAATATATTTTTCTCTACTTTCTTGGAACTCTCTTTTTATGAAATAAGAATAAAAGGAAATAAAAAGAAGAACAAGAAAGGAGATAAACACCATGATTATTTTCCCCATAAGCTATTCAGTCCCTCAGATTTCAAACAATTTAAAGTTACTTCTAGCTCAGTTCCAGGTCTTTTGTTCATGATGCCATTAAAACCTGATACACTACTGCACTCATTTGAAAGAAAGGCTACTTTATTTACTTATAGATACATAAAACTCTAGACCTATTAAACTACTTTTCTGAGAGTTGAAAATAGTAAGGTGAACGGTAGGTAATGAAAACAGGGCCCTTTAGAAACATTTAATGTTCAGAATAGAACAGCCTTTGACTGATTAAGTGGGCAGACTTTATTGACTACATTATTAAATATGAAGTCTATTAAACTTAAGTACAGCCCCCCCTTCAAATGTTAACATCAGTGCCAGTGCTAGAGTAAAACTCGTGACATTCAGAAAGGAGAGAGAATCAGATGAGATTTACCAGAAAGAGGATATATAAATAATTAAGTAGGCTTGTCTGTAACAATGCAGCTCTTTTGGATAATATGTAAGACAATATTTCTGTTTTCTGATTAGGGCGGGGCAGGGGATCTAATAGAGGGTCGTGTGATCTCCGTAATTTTGGAGGCAGTTTTCAAAGCTCTGATTTACCATCCTAGCCTCCCAAGTGTTTGTGTGATTGTTGCACAGAGACAGTCTAGATTTCCTCATTAATCCACACCTCCTACAGTCTCACCCTTCCTTTGGTCACAGGATTGCCATCTTTCAATAGTATTGGGTTGGATTCCATGCCACCGTGTATCTCACTAGTACTGGAGGAATTTCTTCCTTTCCACAGAGAAGGAACCCACTGTATCCGTAAATACAATTCAGCAAGTCTCAGTAAACATTTCTCTTCTCAGCGGGGCGTCCAGTTCAGGCAGGAGGAGAGTGGGGTGCTCTGAAGTGGATAAATTAGTGCACTGGCTCACACAACCCTTCCTGCAGCTGTGTCACAGTCTCCTTCGGGGGTCTAGGAAAATGTAGCTCTTCTTGCCTGAAATTTTCCCCATTATTGTTATCTATCCTCTTCAGAGGTGTAAAGAAATGACCTTTCCCCTGCAAATGCCAAACGGCTTCTTTCAGAGAGAGTCCTGTTGCTTCTAAAGAGGCAAGCCTCTGTTTGAGGCGTTTGAAGACTCTGCCATTGCTATCACAGGTAAAGTGCTTAGCAGGAAGAAGACAGAGCTAGTAGTCTCCAAGGTAGGCACAGGCTCACAAGGGGCATTGGGGTTTGCCACTTCTTCCCTGCGTTCAAGCTGCCAGAGCATGCCTCGCGCATGCTGATATCTTCAGATAGCAAGACCTTCACTGTCCTTGTTTACATTCTGAAAGTGAAGCGTTTCTTTCTGCTGGAAGTTTTCAGGCTGACAGCTTTGGAATTTGAATTTTTCCGTGTCTTTTCAGATCAAGCACGGTGGCACTGACAGGAGCTTCCCACACTGGCTTGTGATAGTTTTCTGTAAAACCCGAGTTAGAGGCTAGTGTCAGCTATACTCACCAGCTAGCCAGACCCCAGGAAAAAGACAGCAGCCTTTCCCAGCCTGGGAGAGGAACAAGTGGTTTGGACTGTGCTCCTTAGCATTTGATAGTGAGTTTTTAAGAACATTGAGTCCCCTTATCTACCAGAAGGAGAGACCATAAGCATTCAATCCTTTGTCAAAGCACAAGCCATTATTGATACATTAGTTTAAATTTGGCATTGGTCAGAAACTGTATTATTTACCCTAAGAAACTTGAAACTTTTTTCTTTGCATTTGCATAACATTTAGTGAGGGACATACTGTGTGATTTTCATGTATATATTTGTAATTTAGTATATTCAGAAGAGAGTCTAAAATGCATAGGCCATTATTTTAAGCTATATGTATAACATTTTGAAATATAAAAATCCATTGCATTCAAATGGTTTTGTGCTCACAGATAATTAAAGTTAACATATTACTATAGAGTTTATTTCTCTAAAGTGTATCAGTGCTTTAGTGACTATATCTATTAGACTCAAAAATTTATCCAGTTTTGATTTTATGCAAATGCTTTGGGTTAGAGAGAAAACTCAGGTCCTCCAGAATACTATATAAATACTAGATTATTAAATAGTTGAGCTTACCCTAACACTTTTTCTTCTATTGAATATTCTATAAATAATTTTGAAACTACCACATTCAAAATATTATATCAATTTGCTAGTTTTAATATTGCCAAAATAAATTACTTCATATACTTTTTATTTCATATTATTTCACCAGAGACAGACAGTATGAATAATGCCATAGTTATCATTTTTTTCATTAATTTGTTCTTAAGTGATTAGTGTTTGTGCCTAAACATATAAAACTTTTATTCTGCTGAGCAATCACATACTGATTATAAGACAGGAACCCAGTTTTATGTGATAGTACATAAACCTTTTAGATTTTCTACCTTAAATTTTATGTTTAAGCTTCTTTGAGCTAAGTGTTACCTAAGCATTGACTTTTAAAGTCACCTTCTAGTTCAAGTGAAAACATTATCAGAAATGAAGATGAAGAAATAGTGATGAAGACAAAATGAAACCTTTTTATTTATCAAAATGGACATTTAGATGTTCGATAAGACAGTTCTAAGTAACCTAAAAATGGTTGATGAGATGTGCATAGTTAAACTTTTAAATTTAATGATTAATTTGGCTAGCAAAGTATTGTATTTATAAGCATGACAGTACCCCCTTTTAAATTTTAAGAATAAAAAATCTTTCAAGTCACAGATTCATAAAAGTGATATCAGTGGAGCTGAAAATGGTGTTTGTTTGGGAAATGTTGTTTTCAATTTACCCAATATTTACAAAACTGACTAGTACACTCTTCAAAGCCCGATTTTACCAATAATTAACATGAAATTTTAAATAAATATCAGCAGTGAGTTTCTAGACATAATAAATTTGATAGCAGAGGAAGTCAGGAGAAGGTCTAGCTTTGAAGAAGCATTAAGTGTGTGCTCTCAGCTAGACAACCTCCGAAGCACTATGAAATAAAAATCAATAGAGGTACGGAAAGCTGTTACCTAATCAGGAAGGCAGACGTGTAAACAAGCAATTACAGCGTGCAGAATTATTAAAACAGAAGACAATAAATGGCTCTGAAAATATCCAGAAGACGTGATAGGCTCTGTCTCGTGTAGGATCATGAGCTACAAGTAGCAGGGCACATACAAGGTCGTAGTTAGCTTGAAACGAGATTCATATAAAAGAGTAAACAAATAGAGAAAAGCAGTAAAAGATGTAGGGGAAGAAGACTCTGGGGGATGAGGAGTGAAGGAGAAGGAGCTGATTCTATAAAGAGGTCAAGCAGATGCCTGCATTTGTGGGATTAATGTAAGTCAACCTAGAGTCCAATGGGACTCTCAGTCAACTTGGCAGAGATAGATGTGGAAGGGTCAGCATGTAACCTTGTCCACCATGTTAAAGAATTTGGATATTTTATCTGTGTGATAGGTGTAGATAAAATGCTTTTCAACCAAACCTATTAAGGGTTATATTTAAATTGACTGGAGACAAACAAAACTGAAAATACCTTAGCAAGCAGTTAAAGAGAAATTTCCAATTATGTGCTGTCACCTAGATTCCAGTTATGTGCTGGAAATATAGAACTGAACTATTTATGACAGTGTGCTCCTAAACATACTCCTCAGAATTCAAAAGAAAAAAAAAAAAAAGTACTTTAAGGGAAAACAATACATTTCCCATGTTTGTTTGTTTGTTTATTTGGAAAATGCCAGGCATCAATTTAACTATTTACACTTACTATCCACTTTAAGAAAATTACAGATGTTTTAAAGAACTATTTTTAAAACAAGTTGATTATTACGGTAAGAAGTCAGTGTATACTTATTATATATTTACAGTCACTCGGGATGAGGCCAATGAGCAGTGGGGCTGTTTGGTAGCAAGATGGGCAGCTCAGTGACATAAGAGTTCAAGTTTATTTGATTCAGCTTTCATACTTTCGGGGCCAGCACTAAGAACAGGGCAATTGAAATAAGTATCTGTGAGTTTAGAGAAATCATATATATATATATATATATATATATATATATATATATATCCAAAAGAAATA
>LR750822.1:28943-46272 GCA_902729485.2 Mus minutoides
GAATTCTTAACTTTGAAAGTCACCGTCTATGTGGCCACTAACTTATTTTCCCGTTATCACATAAGTAAAGTGTTCTCTTTCCTGTTTTGTCTGAAAAGCTAAATGGATTATACAGAGTTAAGATCCTCGTGTGCATTAGAGAATATCTCCATCATTCACACATTCCCCCTAATGTATTGTACACTTTACTTTTTTTTTTTTTTCTTTACAAATCTAAAGTAGCGATAAAAATCCTTTAATTTAATCTGTTACTTGTTAAGTAGGGAACCAGCGCTAGGAATTATAAAAATCATAACACTACACATTTCTACTTACACCCATTTAAACATTCATACATTATTTATTTACTGTGAAAGATCTAAAAGTTAAAACCCTCCATTCTTTAATCTGAAAACAGCTCAATGCTTAGAAAAGTAAAATCCATGATTATAATTTACTTATGTGGTCCACCACTCCCACATTCAGCTCTTTTTGAAGAAATTTGAAGGAGAATCATCCACAGTTTAAGATTGATAGATTTCTGCCATCTTTTTTTTTAAAGAAAATTATAGAATGCCAGCTTCATTATTTCTCATTTATGATAATGTTTATTTTACATAGATAGGAAAACAGGTGTGATTTTTGCTAATACATAGAAAAAGATACATAAATATGGTATCCCACCAAGCTCAAAGAGATATTAAAAAATGAATGTATTATCCATTGTTTGGTGTTGTCAGTGCTAACAGGCTTTCATTTTGTTTAAAATACATAACTTTCTAGTTTCTTTCTTTCTTTCTTTGTTTCTCCCTTTCTTCCTATCTCTCCCTTTTCCTTTCTCAGTAAATTAAGATAAGACTATAATACATATTAATCAACTTGCTTAAAAGTTAAAATGCATACATATATACCGATACACATGTGCATATACCAAGAGAAGACATGAGATAAGGATCAAGAGAGAAGAAAGTGAGAATATATTTTAAATATCTGGATTAATATACAATAAATGCTACCTCTGTTTTCTTTTCTGTTTAATTAAAGAATCTGTTCATATTTCTCTGAAAAGGAAGTCTATATAGCAATTTGGGTGTGAGTATGTGCTACAAGAGCATCACTGTGTTCCTTAATAGCAACGATCCTATCAGAGCAGATTGCCAAAGCTGCACTGTGTCAGCACATTAAGGCAACAGCCAATCAACACATCATAACAATTCCTAATCCATTATTCATTTCAGAAATACTGACTGTAAGGCGAAAGTCTGTATTTTAGAGTTGATTTCACATTTTGTCATGTTATTATTTGTAGTGAGTGAAATCAGTGACGTCTTTTATCTCATGGACCAATTCAGTATATTTGTTGAATAAAATAGAATTAGAGAGCTCTTTCCCAGGCAGAAACTAGACATTTTTTTTTTTCAATTACCATTGATTGTTCAACATCGAGGCCACAATTTCTCTTTTAAAATGTCTGTATATTTTGTCACCTCTAAAGGAGAGAGGTGATTAATTTGACACACTGAGTTTTTAAGCTCTAGATATTCATTTTCAAAATAAATCTGGTTTGGGGACATTAAGTAACATTCTAAGAAGTCACTTTGAACACTGGATGCATGTGTAGTAAACCTCCTTCCTAAGGGATACACAGGGTTGTTTTCTTGTAAGCCTCAGTTCATGCTGTATTTGTGTAGTGATAAATATATTATCTATGTTATTGGTGTTTCTGTTTAGAGACTTTTGGTTTCACATACAATATCTTTTAAAATTTAGCTCATGATCAAAAGTGTAGTAACTAAGTAAAGATGATCTGACACAAATACTTTTTTTTTTTCTGTAATGCATACTTTAGATAAATTGACCTCAACAATATTATCTAACCCTTCAGCACCAAACTTTGGTGCAATAGAGACATTATAGCAATTAACAGTACATAAAACTGGAAAACAGTCAGCTATAAGTAATGAGTGCATCAGGACACTTACTTGCAGTCTAATAGTGGAAGCAAACATGAAGAGCATTGCCTAGTTGAAAGTCATCTACATTAACACAGAACACATGATAAAATATTCAGTGCTCTTATAACATCCATAAATGACTACAACTATGAACATTTGTACTGGAATTAAAATAAATTTTAGCAAAGAAGGTAATTTGAAACACATGATTGAAGAATTATGATGATCAAATTTCTCTACAAAATAATCTACATTTCAGTTGTTTGTATCCCTGTACCTTGTTAAGAATGGTAGAAATGCAACCTATAGTAATGACAATAACTATGTAATAGCAGAGATAGCAAATATTTACTGAGTAATTATGTGTCATATCACACTTTGGACTATATGCTCCTTTAGCAACCATAAATACCTCATCTTTTACATAAAAAAATAAAGGCTTAATCAGATAAGCTGAGGTCTACAGATAAGAGTAGATTTTCTAAGGTTCAAATCAAATTCTGTTTGTAATTGAAGAATCCACACCTTTACACATGATGTTAACTTCTTGCTTTTAAGCAATACAATGTCCAAGTGGTCTTAGGTAAAAAGTCTTAGTAGCTAACAGAACAGTAGATTCTATCTGCCTACTTTTATAAAAAATAAAACAAACAAACAAACAAACAAACAAACAAAAAAACATTAGACGTAATTTAGGAAAATCATATTGAAATTCAAAATAGTATTTTTTTTCTAATCTTTTAAACAAAAATATTCTTCTTAGTATTTAACGATCTAAATAAGTTTTACATTTCTCAGTATTTACTGCTATCAAAATGAGATCAAGTTATGTTCCCAAGGGTTAGTTTTAGATGGGTAATCTGGAAACATGCCCTCTACACCTGTTTATTCAATAGAGAACATGAACAGAAAAGAAAATGGCAATGGCGTGAGTTACAGAGCCACCTTCAGCAAGGTGGGTGAGAATAGAATGTGGAAGGACATTGTATCATTGTACATTATATCAGTTTTTTTTAGAGGACTACAATGACTTAGTGAATTTTGGTAGCAGTATGGGAACATCTTCAAGCTGATAGCATGGCTAAATGTGTACAGTAGGACGTGTAAAAATTCTATAATTTTAGCTGAATGGGGAAAGGAGGGAAGCAGATTGAGACTATAGGGAAGAGAAGAGGACATTATTTAGGAATAAAGGAAAGACTGATTGATCATCTGCTGTTTTGAGCCTTTTATAGGGACTCCGCCTTGGGCAGGATATCTTTCCATCTGATTGGTGTCTGTGTTCACTCTTCCTGATTACACATTCTTAGGATTACATGGTTTTTAGACACCCATACTTCTTTGTCCCCTACTTACATTTTCATTTAAGATACATTTTTCACATAAAATAGAAAATCTATACATAAATGATATCTTCATGTTGTATTTAATGCAAAATAATGAAAAACAAAGCATTTAAAAGGAATTCCTAATGTTTATCCTGTCAAAAACTTTTTTTCAAATTTACACATTATCATGTACAAAATCATTGTATTTCAAATATTATAACAACTATTTATATAATGTTTATAATGCATGGATGTTTTAAAGCAAGCTGGGAATGTCCTAAAGCACATGACAGGGTATATATTCCATATCTTAGATCATTTTCTAGACTGGATTTGAGCTTCTAAGGATTTGGCTATCTGTGGGAGTTCTGGAGCTCAGGTCTTACGAAGCTAAAACCATGTGTTATGACTATTCAAACAAACTATAGCAATTAAATCAAACAAATATCTGTTTTGTCATTCTAAGAATAATAATACTATATATGCAGCTAGAGACACGAGCCCAGGGGGTACTAGTTAGTTCATGGTTATTCTTCCACCTATAGGGTTGAAGACCCCTTCAGCTCCTTGGGTACTTTCTCTAGCTCCTTCTTCCTTGGGAACCCTGTGTTCCATCTAATAGCTGACCGTGAGCTTCCACCTCCATGTTTGCCAGGCATTGGTATATTTTCCCCNTTATTTCCTAAAATTCCACCTGATAACTGAACAATGTGTCTAAAGACAGGTAAAATAAAGGGGGTTGCAAGCAGCAGGCAGAATTCAAGTACAATGATTTAGCTCTAGGACATAAATTACTATAGAAACCATGCATTTCCCCACTCCTGCAGTCTGACTTTAAAAACAATTATTACAGATATGTAAATAAAATATTTAGCCTTTCCTTTAAAAAGCACATTTGACAATGTTGAATTTGTTATGACATTTAATAATGCATCCTGTGCAAACTGACAGCTATGTGTTGAACCTATCTGTGTCAAAACATTTGTCCCTATTTTTGCTTCCAAGGTATTGCAGATCTTTATGTTACAGCAAGAAATTTGACAACACATGCAGAGGAGAATCTTTTTTCCCCCTAACAGGCTGAAAATTTTCTAGATACAGATGCCTTTGTAAAAATTTAAAAGGAAAGTTGTCTAAAGGCAGAATGTATTTTAGAAGTTTCTCAAATGCTTTTCTGGCCTTTGTTGCACTTTGTATTTTTAAGTTCTTTGAAAGTAGGTGCAGTTCCTCATACTCAAAAGATGTTCAATGAACCCTAACTAGATTTTCACTGGTTTAATTTGACACTTCTTTGAAAACGTGGAAGTTGGCAGATACAGAATTTCCTCAAGGAGGTCCAAAATTTCGGTTCAGAAACCACTGGTTTGTCTATAGACACACTATATCAAAGCATTCTGTGCCCTAATGTAACTTGAGAAGAACAAGGGACCCCACATAAGACATAGGAAAGATCAGCTGGGTATATTTTCAAACAGTATTTCTCGTAAAACTTGACCCTGTGGTTTGAACTAAAGTTTCTAGTATTTCAACAAATGTACAATCATGTAAAATTTCCAATCATTGCAGATAAAGAGACAACTTAAAAAATTTGAGATGTTATTGCTGGCCTAAAATTGTACAAAGAGGCAGAGGTATACTTTTTAAATAAACATTTGTCAGATTTTAAATTACTGTGCTTTAATTTATTTTAGACATCTTTATTACAAACAAATTGATAACAATCTCTTGATATTGATGTCATCTTTCTATTTGAGCACTTCTTAGAATAATTATTTTCTAATGGCATTTACCTTACCTTTAAAAAGAATCAAATTTCTCTAAAGAAGTCACTTTGTAATTCTCAAACTGCCAATATGACCCCAAGTGAAGATTTACTATCATACAGTTTTTTTGGTGAACGTGTATATGCATGTTCATTGGTACACATGTGTACCAGTCTGTGTGTTTGGAGACCAGAGAACTACATGGCATGTTCTTCAGAAATCACTCAGCATTAAGTTGGGTTGTGCTTTATCCTAGGTCTGAAAAGCTCCATCTATACTGTGCTGGGTAGCCACTCTTAGAGTTCTGAATGCTGGGATTAAAAGCACGAGGCATCACTGTCATCTGTTTACATGATTCAAAGAACCAACTCAAGTTCAATCCCTTACAAAGCAAGCACTTTGCCAGTTGCAATATTTCACCAGTTCCCTCATTATATCACACAGTGGCATGACACGTGACTTGTGATGTGTGGCCTCAAGAGACTGATCCTCTATTCTCTATGGGCTTCTTCAGTGCCTACTATGCATCTAGTAGCCTGGCCTTGATTCCTCTTATACAAAAAGCAATACATGGTCAGTACCAGGCTTCAGGTATTTCTGTTAATTTTGACTCAAGAAGCCCTGGGGATTTTAATACCAGAATCATCTAGGGGATCCTTATAGTATTCCAAGCTTCTAAGCATATTTCTCGCTGTCAGTGAGGCCTGGCCATTACTCCATAACTCCAATACTTGCTTTTTTCTCTCTCAGAAAGATTCATGTACATTCATTTTAATGTGTTTCTATACGAATACTTCAAGAATAATGTTCAGTTCTAAAATACAGTATGGAATTTTTGTGTTGACCAGCATGTCTCAATAGACTGCTATTGCTGGCATTCTCTGGCATAATGTGTAATGTGTTAATTGTTCTGAATAGGGAAATGTCACTGTAGGGTCAAACTTGGTAGTAAGGCAAGAGTGGTATTGTTCATAACAAAATATATTAACATACCACTATAGTGGAAACAGTAATATAAGCACTGACATATGCAATTATTGTAGCTTGAGAAGATTTTGAAAGCAGTTGCAAAAGACATTAAAATTCTAATATAATAGAAAGTTAAACATTGGATAAAAATGTTCAAAAGTGCAGTTATTTAGCACTGTTTATAAAACATGAAAGGAAACATTAATATGTTTTATAAGCCTTCTAGAAATCATGTGTCAAGACGTAGAATTATCAAGCTCTATACTTATGAAAAGACTTAAGTCATAAAATTGCACTTTATATTTAGAGGCTAGTGACAGATCATGAATATTCATTAATATTTTCACATTAAAATAATTAAATTATGCTTCCCAAGATATGCTGTTATTGCTTTTCAAGGGCAAGTATTTGATTAATGATGTTTTAAAAAAATTAAAATGGAATTTCCCCCTCTTTGGTAATATAAGGAAACAATAAAACGTGATAGGCTGCCTGATGCTATTCTTCCAGGTCCTGATGGAAACAGATGTAAATCACTTAAGCATAATTTTTAAAGTCAATTAACTAGTTTTACACAATAAATGTTGCATAATTCTACAGAATTATGCATTTGTTAAATGTGATGATTTCTAATACCAGTTTTTACAATAATAACGGCATGAGAAAATACTTTATTAAAAGCAGGGCATCTTTTCATTCAAATGCTACTTGTTTTTTTTTAGCTAATAAAGGGCTTTTTGCCCTTTATTTACAGGGACTTGTGGTTTTTTACAAGTTACAGGTAAGATAGTAGAATTGTGGCACCAGGACAGGCAACAACACAAGAAGGGTCTCAAGCAAACAAACAAAACCACAAATAATGGAGACACTTAAAGAGATATATGGTTTATAAAATGTGTAGCATGAAGCCGGGCATGGTGGCACAGGCCTTTAATCCCTGCAATTGGGAGGCAGAGGCAGGCAGATTTCTTAGTTCAAGGACAGCCTGCTCTACAAAGTGAGTTCCAGGAAAGCCAGGGCCACACAGAGAAACCCTGTCTTGAAACAAACAAACAAACAAACAAACAAACAAAAACAGAACAAAACAAATATTTGAAAGAAAACTATTGTAGAATTTGTTTTATTATTAAAATGGTTTGAGTGTTTCACATGAATATTTGAGAGCATGTTAATACTTTTATATATGTTTGTTACATCATTGCAAATCTTTTTTTACAGATGAGGATCATTTAAAGAAATATAATGACTCAGGTTAGAAAACGAGTCATTTAAGCACACCTTGATTTTTGTATTTACAACTTCTAACATTCATTTCTTTATCTGTTCAATAAAACGGCAGAAATCGTCACTTGAATTTTGAAAGTCACTTTTACTGAATTATCTTATTTATGACTTTATAAGACTACTGCTGAAGCATGGTGCGGTGTGTGTGTGTGTGTGTGTGTGTGTGTGTGTGTGTGTGTTTGGTGTGTGTCAGGAGACACATAGAGATTGATGGAATACTCTGAAAAATTATTCTTCTTGTGCATAGACACTTTTGCTCTAATAATCCATATAGTTAAAATCTAAAAGAGGGCAAGATTAGTTTAAATTTCTGTGATAATGATCAAATGGTTAAAACATTTTCTGCACATTAACACCTATGGCTTCTCTCTCTGAGTTAGAAATATGTCTTATATTTAGGAACAGGAGTAGAAGCTAATAGTGACATTTTACCACAGCTATAACTACTAATAAAACTAATAGAAAATTTTAAGGTACATTAAAAGCATATTCTATGCTTCAGATGTCAAGTATTCTTTTTTGTAATATTCTACAATTTATGACAAAAAAAAGGTTAGTAGACTTAGTGCTATTTATTTATTTATTTATTTATTTATTTATATTCATTTATTTGTTTTGAAACAGGAACTCACTCAGCCATCCAGGGTGGTTTTGCACAGATGTCTGACTGTTGGACTTTTACAATGGGTGTCAACACAAACAGCATAGACTTTTAACATTTTATTTCACAACTATTCTAGGTCTGAGAATCTATCAACAAACTGCCTAAGACCCTAAAACTTAGAAATGCTGTTCATATTTCCACTTTTTTTTTTCCTTAAAAGTATGGATTTACATGGCTGGACAAGTCATTTTCTTTTCTTAACCAAAATGACCACTGATGTAAGAGGATTTTCAGAATATCAGATTCTACAAAACCCTTTTTAGGCATGTTGTGTTTATGGCTAAGATGCCATTTAAGTTTGGTAATCTTACAAGAAATTTTATTCCCCTTACAGTATTTTATCTATATCTAAAACTTATACAGTATCATCCAGAGGCTCAAATTGGCCACTACTATTTCACTGGGAATGTTACAAATTTGGAAAGCATGAAAATAAAATTGAGTATGTGTTTGGAACTTTTTTACTGCAAATTATGTACACTTACATAAATCTTGTGGCCTGTTACTGATTTGCATGCACAAGCCCTTTGTGAATATTACAGATTTATCAGTTGAAACTTTCAGGTATTTTTGAAAACATTTGTTGGAAAGCCGATAATTGTTAATTTTTAGGGTGCACTCTATTTTTACTGTTATGTATTTAAGTTACTGAGGATTGTGCTATTGAAGTCAACTCCACCTTAGTATGGGAAAGTTTACAGAAAAGCATTTATTTAATATTCTGAAGCAAAATAATTTGAGATCCACACAGCATCTGCTTGTCCCAAATCTCAATTTGTCCCTGTGTTGTTCATGGAAAGATTCGGCTTTAAGGCTAGGAGAAGGAGGAGCTCACTCCACTTTAGCATGACGTTATCACTAAGGGTTTGCTCATAACAGGTGACAGTCATCCAATTTCTGTATAAAAATGAGCCACATGCCTTTCCCTGCGCCTCTGCTAAAGTCTAAGATGATAGCTGATTTGATATGAAGTGTGTTTTGATTCTTTTCTTACATCGTATAATTGAGAGTGCAAGCACAACCAATACATATTTGTGGAACTGCTGCTATATTAAATGGAAGTGGATTCCAGGCTTGATCCCACAATATAATTTTACTTGTGTTCTATTGATAGTTATGTATGTCAAGCCTGGAGTTTGTTCACTAATGAATATTGCAGTGGGGGGGGGGCGGGGGCGATAGGATAGGGAATGTGTGCTCTTAGATTTGATCTTCTTAAAAGGTTCAACTGCTTCAAGCAGATATTTTTTGCTGGAGATGTTAGGGGGCTTATAATATTTGGATTTATCCATCTGCTTCTGTGTACATATGAAAGGGAAAAGAATCTCTTAAACCTCAAAGCAATGAATGCAGCCTCACTCCTACTTAATGAAGGTTTAGTCAGAATTATCTTTGCTGAGGGCACACACCTGCATGAAGCTAGCATCTCAAACCTGTGTCTATCTGAAGTTCACTGCCGATAGTAATTGATTTTTTTTTTTTCCTTCAGTCAACTTAACATAGATCAAGAGTGAAGTGGTACTTGGCTCCACACACAATCTCAGCAGCTGCAGTTTTACTCTTGCCTGTCATATTAAGTTCTTCTATGGTTTCTATATTGGCTACACATATCTGAACTTAATTCTGAGATGCCAACTGATATGCCCATTTATATTAGAGTTAGTGAGACATCCTGTACCACACAAACAGAAAGCAAAAGCTGCTCCTATATGATCAACAAGTGCATATTTTTGGGGGTTGCTTATAATATGTTCATAGTATTTCGCTTGAAATATTTAACCATTAAGAGGTGATATTTTATTTTTAATAAAACGATCATCAATTCACTAATATCCTCACCATATATACTGTTGGACTTTTTTTTTTCATTTTCATTTTATTTTTAGTAGAGTTCAGCTCAGAAAAGAGATGAAAATTTTCTTTTTATAATGAAGAAATTATCTGAAAGAATGTGATGCACAACTTTGGGATGTTTAAGACATCCAAACCTCAATGAAACTGGGGATATTTATTTTAGTAGTGTCTTATAAAACTTGAAGGATGCTGAAGAGTAGAATGGATAGAAGACTGTACAGAAATATCCCTTTCCTGTCCAGTTCAATTTGCCTTGAGTTGAACATTGAATCACATTAATATTAATTGACTATTATACATCAGTAGGATGAATATGGAAATTGCATCTCCAGCTTCTGCTGTAATGTTTAAAATAACACATTCAACATTGATAAGTTATTGTATATAGATACCATTTTTTTTTCTCAGTCATGATGGTGGATATATGATGACTTTATATTGATGACTGTTTTGGAGGTGACTCTAGTTAAAAATTCAAATCTATAATTAACTCTCCATACTATGTTGTGATACAAGATAAATAGTTGTGTGTCCACTGTACAATAGTGATAACATTTTCTTATAATTTTCTTAAACACAGATATGCTACTTTCCAAGACAGTGGACAAAATAGGTTATAAATTAGTTACTACAGATATAGCACATTTCTACCGTATTATTTTTGTTGTCATGATGTATGCTAAATCTAAAATCCTCAGAGAAATTTTGCTGTTTAAATATCTAATATTGTATAACCTGTGGCTAATTCTTAACTATATTGCTGGATTCTGTGTTATTTTCAATAGCATATTATGCTGTTTTAATTTTCACTGCTTGTAGTTCATTTAATTAAACATATGAAAAACAGGCATATAAGGGGGAAAATCACATCATTGTGATGCAGAGTGCATAGCATAAGATATCTTTATATTGTTTCTAACTATAAGACGTTTGAAAGAAGACTTTTATGTGTGCCTACATTTATGCAGTTGTTATTTAGGGAGCTGCAGGCTATTGTAAAGCTCATCATAATTCCTCTTTTTTACATTTTGCAATGTCTTAAAAATATTCTTCATTTAAAAATATTTGAATATGATCTAAATAATTATATTTAATTATGCTCAGATTTAATTTAAAAATAATAATTTTTAAAATAATCTGCGTTTATCCTCGATCTTTCATTTAATCACCCAATGAGGCAAGAGTTACATTAAATGTCTGACTGAGGCAAGCCACACAGGTAAGCCTTTCATTACCCAAGTGGTCTCTATGAAACAGAGCATCTAGGGGTATATTTTCTTTTAACTTGACTTCATTTCTCCCTAATTAGTAGTGTGCAATGTACCATTATGATGCCTTCTTCACCCTCTTAGTTCTTGCACCACCCCTTGGGGATTTCCCAGCTGTTTTGCTCTCCTGTTGTAATTGAAATCTTACTTGTTCCAGCCTGTAATTGATAGTGAACCCAACCATTTTATGTTTGTCATGCAACAGATGTTCAATAGCAACACTCAAATGCTGCTTATGGAAAAAAATGCCTTACTAGAGAGAGACTAGACCAGATCAGATCCTGCATCAAACCCACATTCAATTATCTACTTATCTTTCTCTCCTCCTTTAATGTTTTATTGGTTTACAGGAAAAAAAATTGTTAGATTAATGACCATATTGCACAAACACAAACACACATAGATGCATCAAATATAACTTTATATGAAATGGGCTCTGAAAAAAGGACCTTATAGCATAAAGTAGATTAGTCACAAAATATAATTGTCTTTGCATACCTATTTTGTCAGTGATATAAGTTTTAATTAAACTTGTTTATATGAACACTTTCCCTATCAATATCATCTATATTTATACAAATAGATACTTCACTATTATCTTGTTTGTATTCTAAAACCACAAGCTTTCCATCAAGAAAAAATAACAATATGATATAAAGGACTTTTGAACGTTTAGGTCCATTATATACATGAATGAAAGATGATAAATATTTATGTAGATGATATATAGATAACATATGAAAACAGGAATATAATGGGGGACAGATGACAGATATTTTCCATTGCATTTTCTATAATTAGCTCTATTATGTAATTAAACACATGTATATACTATTCAATAGATGCTACTGAATGTGTTTATAGACTTTCTAGACCTTTGTAAAGTGTGTTGGCCTTGTGGTGGGTTGACTAGTGTGAAAAGAGCTCATGGCTAGACTAAGTGAAACAGTGCTTGAGAAACTAACTGTATTAAAGATTTGATCATCACTTCCTAGGAAAAATGAATTAACTGTAGTATTTATAGCTGTAAGACATTAATGAGGCCCACTCCAGAAAGTCAAAGAGAAAGGACTGCATCTGGGATGTTATAAATCAGAATATTTATGCTGACCACAAAGATACATGCCTGCTAACCAACTACACAGGGTCTCCTGTGCTGTTAAGAGAAAATTAAGTTTAAGGAACACCAGTGTATATAAGTTCAGATCTATCTTGGGCTGCACTTCACTCTCCTCATAAAGTAGCACAATTCATGCAGTCTGGAGATGCCAGGATTTTCTTCAGCTTCCATTAGAGCAATCTCAAAGAATACAGAGACTATAGTATAAGCATGTAATAATCAGTGACTGGAGTTGTGACAGAAAAAAAGTAAGCTATTATGATTTAAATTAGCGCCCTGACAGTCAGAAAATCCTGGGACTGAGTGACTTATATCTAGAAAATACTGTAGGAAAAAAAAATGTTTGAAAGTATGTTTCTGTGCATATGAACATGCAGAAACAAATGTAGAAAAAAAAAAGGAGTTACATTGTATTTAAACATTTAGATATTATACCAGAATGTACATGTTGCAAGCAAGTGTGCCCAGTAGTACCTATTGCATTGGAGACTTCTCAGATATCAAGTGACTCCACTTGCACCTGAGCACTGGGAAATATGAAGGACTAAATGAAAAGAAGCTCCCAGGTCCAGCTAGCCTGTGTAAAAGTATCTTTTAGTCACCATATGTAATTGTTAAAACACAGAGCTACTGCTGAATAAGCTCACCCTACCTAGTTCTTCCTGATCACTACCTGACTAGTTAAACTCAGCTTCTCAAGCCCAAATGCATATCCATGCTGATTGATCTAATCTGGCTCTTCTCAGCTTCTTGCTGAATTGCTCTGCTTGGCTTCACACTAACACTTGAAAATTTTTCTTCTCTTCTGGCTCCTTCTTCCTCTCTGGCTTCAATTGCCTCTTCTGTCCTGCCCTGAGCTACATGAACTCACTAATGAACTACACTGACACTGATGCCCAACTGATTACACTGACTGAACTCAATTAACTAGACAGCACTGGCTGAGCTGCCTTCCCTCTTCTTGCCCTGCTCTTAGATATCTTCTGTCCTTGTGAAACATATCCTGTCTCTGATACATCCTGTCAAATCTTTCCTGATATGCTAGTTTGTTTGCACTGCAAACAGACACCACTTTTAAACCTGACTGCATCTACAAACTAACCTTACCTACATTGTTTGGGATTACAGGCAGATGTTAAAGGACGTGCCTATCTTCTGCCCAGATCATACTGTAATTCAGAGTGTCTGCCTTCCAGCTGGTTCATATATTCTATAGAAGGATTTTCCAGGTGATCTCTTGCCAAACCATCCATGATGCTGGATTAAAATTTCTCTAGATGTCTGTGTTCTCTTCTGGTTTTGTTTTTGTTCTTCCTCTACCTTTTCTTTTTCCTCCTCCTCCACCAATTATTTTGAAATATAATCTTATTTAGTACTATCTGGGCTCAAATTATGAATGATTCTTCTGTAACAGATTCCTAAGTGCTAGAATTAAAGGTACCATAACATAAAAACAATTTTAAGATTAATGAAAGTATAATATAAAAGGAGAAAAGACAAAAATAGATTTGGGTAATATATGTAAAAACATCAGCTATAATATGCTGGGTAATTGGTTCATATATTTAGGTAAAGTAATTATTTAGAAATATGAATTTTGAATTAAGAAGAATTCTAATGTAGCATAAACAATAAAAAGGAATTGTTACATATTAATACACAAAATTTACTTGTACTTTAGAGTTCTCTGTAAGATATAACTTGAAGTAAGATATTTTAACTATTCTATAATATTATATACAATTTTAAAGCACTGTCCTTTGGAAAAAGAATATTTTATAAAATATATTTTGAAAATGATAGAGTTTTCATATTTTCCACTTTACAACAGTTGGTATTGTATAATCATCTGAAAAAGTTTTGCTGTTCTAGTTCAAAATATATTTGTAGTGCTTCTTCCCTCCTGAATTATTCAAGTAAGTGACATTATTTTAAAGGGATCATTTCTCCCTTTGGAATAAAAGTCTGTTTCTAGAGATTGGTGCATCATGCATTATAAAAAGGATAGAAAAATGGGTTGCTCTGAATATTCTAATACATCATATTTTTCCTTTAAGTAAAAAAATGAGCATAAACATGACATTTATATTTAGCTATGTTTGTAATAATATATGTCCTCAAACACACATTCTATTTCATTTGTAATATGAAAATGCAAATAATCACATAAGTTTTTATGTCCTGATGTTTTTCATACTAGCATGAAAAATCACAATAATATTGGTTTAATTTTAATGAGGTAAAACAAAAGATTGAAACATATATCAAATACATTTTAACTATTAATATCATAGTATGTTTACATTGCTGAAACCATGGCCACATTTAACAATTTTCTTTTAATTTTATTTTGTATGTCTGTGAATGTGTGTATGTAAGTTTGGTGTGTCTGCTTATCATGTAGATACCTGGATGTGTGTGGGTGACTCTGGCCATAAAAAAGCCACGACATCATTTTTGGTATCTTGCTCTATTTGTTGTTTCCTTTGTTTCCTGGAGACAAGGCATTTTAATGAACCTAGAACTGTCTGTAAGTCAGCCAGTCCCAGCAATGCTATTTCTCTGTCTCCTATGGTGAGGAGGTTACAGGTGAGCACAATCACACGCAGGTGTGTGAGTGCTGGCCATCCCAACTCAGCCCTGTGCTTGAAAAGAAAGGGAGGTTACACGTTCTTTTAAAATGGTGTAGAAAATATAAAGTACTTTTCCTTTGATCAAATAGGGACATATTTTTAGTTAAATATGCACAAAACGTAAACATTTTAAAAATAAAGATAATTTAAAAAAATAAAATAAAATAAAATAATTTCTGGTAATGCAAAATTTGACATGAATTAATATAATGTGTTATTATACCAATGTACATTTCTTACATATCACAAATACACCCAGAGAAGCCCCTCAGTGTCATGGCTTTCCATTTAACATCTAGTCATTTTCCATTTGTGAAAAGCTGAAAGACAAAGAGAAGATAATATAGGATAGATATAAGTTTGTCCATGGGTGTACCTAGACATCATGGTGGTATATTAGTATGCAAACTTTAAAAAGAAAGTGATGATGTGGAACATTTTCCCTTAAAATATTTCATACTTTGCCTTATATGTTTTCTTTGTTTTCCTGTAAAGGCCGCATTCAATTTCCTATTTCATACTTTGCTTTTTCTGTCCCTCCTCGATAATAATGGAAGAGGAAGATCCTCTTGGTGTTGATTCCCACAGGAGACTGCCTGGCAGCCATGTTGTGATGCTAACTCAGTGGCTTGGGAATTGCTGTTCATCTCCTGATGTCTGTGTGACAAAATATTGCCAAAGCTCAGAGAAACACAAGGTGGCCAGGAGGAGCTGTTTGAGCCTAAGGGATTGAAGGGTGCAATGTTTTCTCCTGATGTCCAGAGGCTGATGCTGAAGGAGAAAGGGCTTCGTTCTACTCCCTACTCCTGTCAGTTTTGCTTTCCATACATCACGACCTTGGTTGAAGAAGAGAACAGAAATGAGATAAATTAGAGGAAATGGCAGTTAAAGAAATAGCTACAGAGAGAAGAGGTTGCTGCTGGGAGGGAAGAACTGGGCACAGAATATGTGTGAATGAAAGAATACATAGTGACACCCAATATAAAGATGGTGGTGCAACTCCATTATGAGAACTTGGTCCACTGGGTCTGAGCTCTGGTCCCCTTATGTATACTTGTTTCATGTGTGCAGGTCAGTTAATTTCTGTTTTTTTTTTTTTTGTTTTTTTTTTTTTTTTTTTTTTTTTTTTTTTTTTTTTTTTTTTTTTTTTTTTTCTTTAATTTTCTGCTTATAGAACCTACTAAATGCCTATGCATTTAGAAAGAGATTTTGAAAAAAGATAGTGGATTCATTAAATTAATACTTCAAAAATATTTATAAAAGTACTAGTGTGTTTGTGTTTATTAAAATTTGAAAACTTGTATAGTACATATTGATCATATTTACCTTTTATGTCCCAAATTTTCACAGTCAATCTCTCCATACTTTCTGTACTAATCTCTGTTTGGGTTCTTTTCCTTTTTCTCTATGATCAAAGTTTAATTGCCCTGTTTAAGTGCTATTTTATCTGTAGCCACCAGAGCATAGGCAATTTATCAGGGGCTACATTTTTAGAGTAAATTGAACTTCCACCACTAAGCAGCTGAGATTCTCAAAAACTCCTTTGTGAGAGGTGGAATATCATACCTAACCTTGCTCTCCATCCTAGGATTGGATGGTGCTTGGGCTTGCACAACTCTTGTGCATTCTGTTACAACCACTGAAAGTCCAGTTGTTTAGCTTTCTAGCTTTGTTCAGAACACAGTGTTTTCCTATAGTCATGTACTGCCTCTGACTTTTAAAACCTTTCTAATACAGTTTCATATATATATATATATATATATATATATATATATATATATATATATAATTAGATATTTTTTAAATTTACATTTCAAATGCTATTCCGAAAGTCCCCTCCCCCCTCCCCCCTCCCTGCTCCTCTGCCCACCCACTCCCACTTCTTGGCCCTGGCGTTCCCCTGTATTGGGGCATATAAAGATTGTAGTACCAAGGGGCCTCTCTTCCCAATGATGGCTGACTAGACCATCTTCTGCTACATATAGAGCTAGAGACACAAGTTCTGGGGATTCTGGTTAGTTCATATTGTTGATCCTTTGATACATTTTCTTCAATGATCCCTGAGCTGCAGGTGGAGGGTTAGGGTATTTTATTACATTTAGGGCTGAGCATTCTTTCACTTCTCTCTCTCTCTCTCTCTCTCTCTCTCTCTCTCTCTCTTTCCTTTTTTTATTTCTTTATTTTTTTTACTTTATGTGTATGGGAATATGACACCATAGCACATGTGCAAAATTCAGAGAACAGCTTTGGGTAGTCAGCTTTGTACTTCCTTGAAAGTTCCAGGAGTGTAATCTAAGATGGTCAGGCTTAGATATTACTGCCTTTAACCACTGAGACATCTTATTAGCATCAAGGCCTAAGTTGTCTGTAATTTGCTATTATCTGTATCTTGGCCAATGTAGGTATATGTGTTAATCATCATCTATTGGTAATAGGAGTTTCTCTGATAATGGTTAAGGGATGAATTATCTAAATGTATCCTAAGAAATCATCAGGAATCTCTTAGTTGTTG
>LR750822.1:46411-66411 GCA_902729485.2 Mus minutoides
CTCGCTCTTACAGCACAAGCCATTGCTGTTCTATTCAGGAATTTTTCCCCAGTGCCCATATCTTCGAGGCTTTTCCTCACTTTCTCCTCTATAAGTTTCAGTGTCTCTGGTTTTATGTGGAGATCTTTCAACCACTTAGACTTGACCTTCGTACAAGGAGATAAGAATGGGTCAATTCCCAGTCTTCTACATGATAACCACCAGTTGTGCCAGCAAGCAAAGTATCAAGTTTCAGCAGAGCAACTCTTTAATTGCAAGAACCCAAGAAATAGAGCCAAGTAAAAAGGAGGTAAGGTCATAAGAGAAACACTGTTTCGTTTTGAACTTCTGTCTTCTTTGAGAACTCTGTATGATAGGAAATTCAAACAAACACATGGACATTGTGACTTTGTTTCCCCAGGTGACTAGATGTTTTCTTGATTTTATTTCTATCTAGCAAAGGCTCAGCTGATGTTTTGTTCTCTGAAGTTTCAAGTCATTTAGTATTACTTTCATGTTTAAGTGTCAGAATTTCTCACACCTGGTTGAGGAATGCTGTTCCTATATGCTTTTGATTTTGAGCATTGTTAACTTGCAGGCTTAAGTTTACTTCTAACCTTCTCTTTCTCCTTGCAGTTTTAGTATTTGAGTAAGAATTGTCCTTCAAAAGTCTTCTTTAATAAATATGTATTAAATGGATCAGTGTTTGTCAAACCAAGAACAGACCCTTTCTTTAAGTTTATAACTGTCTTTAAATATTTTCAGTGCAAAAGAAATAAATTGCATTGATTTTAAATGTGATAAGTCGAATAATTATAGGCATCTTCTTGTGAAAATACAGTAGTGGGGAGGGCTTTGTGGTTAGGTAAAGGACATGTTAAGTAGCTCCACAGAACGTTAAGTCAGCATATAACACAGATTCAGTGGCAAAACTAAAACGGATAACACAGATTCACTGGCAAAACTAAAAGGGATCTACAGATCATCCATCACTCCTGTGTTGTGACCTCTGCCGAATCGACTAGCAAATTCTATGTTATTGAATCACAATGACAGAGCCAAATACAAATGTCACGACTTTACTGTGGTCCCTGGGTCTTGCCATATCGCCATCCTCATTTTATTTTCCCTTCCCAGGGACACTTTGGAAGATTTAGAGGCTTTCAGCCTAATCTGACTGGCTCCACACAAACAGCTGGAGCTTTGCCAAGAGCCCAGCCTGATTATGTCAACAAGGCTGCCTCATCCACAGGGGAGCTCAGGCCCGGTATGTGGAGTTCTGGGAACTGCCATGAATTAGCTTTATATGCTCCAAGAGGCAATTTCTTACAAAAACAGACTTCAGACACTGCCAGAGGAAATTGTTTCCCATTGGAAATAAGCATCACCGACGCTTGTCTTTTATAACTGTGTCATTTCGGCAGATCTTGGGACATAGGATGGCTAGCGCTTGTGTTCCAAGTCTCCGCAGAACCAAGCTAAATTAGCTGTGCACTTGCCAGGGCTCCTACCTAACGGTTATGGATGAAATGATCACTATTTAAGTGATAATTTTTAAGTTTAAAAGTTAGGAGCTAAGCATGTAGTTTTGACCTCATCTTACAAAAGGTGACTGCCATAGTTTAAAGGGGTATTCTATTAAATATTGCACCGGAGTTAAGGAGAGAAGAGTAATGCTCTATGCAGCTCATTAGCCTTTTTTTCCAACATGTTAAGTGGAACTCTAGGAAACCTCACTTACAGATGTATTTAAATTTTAGTGCCATTTAAATACCAGAGACACGTTTGGACTACCCCTTTGATATATTTCACTTGACAAAATACCTCACCTCAAGACTAGGCAAAAGGTTATCTTAAAGCTTCTCCCAATGTACAATGAATTGACATTTCATGAAAATCTGTGAGCTACACAGTATATAATACTTCCTATTTGCAGCGAAGGAATATGAGAAAGTACCAGTGTTCTTATGGACTTTATCAGAACTTATTAATATTTGTAAAGTGTAACTTTTTGCATTAAATTTACATGGGGTTACCATTAAGCATATGGGAATTCTACTCAACAAGTTGTCAAATAAATGTTGGAGAAATACCAAAGACTGTGAAGATAAAGTTTGAATGGTAGGTCTCCATCTCACAGCTCAGAGAATATCACAAAAGAGGAGACAGAAAGAGTATGAGAGCTAAGAGAGACACTATTGCATAGGACATCAAGAGTTTGCTGAAAGAACCCTGATATAACTGTCTTGTATGAGGCTATGCCAGTGCCTGGCAAATACAGAGGTAGATGCTCACAGTCATCTATATGATGGAATACGGGGCCCCCAATGGAGAAGCTAGAGAAAGTACCCCAGGAGCTGAAGGGGTCTGCAACCCTAGAAGAGGAACAACAATATGAGCTAACCAGAACCCCCAGAGCTCCTGTCTCTAGCTGCAAATGTAGCAGAAGATGTTCCAGAAGTGTAATCTAAGATTCTGTAAGCTATTAGCTATTCTTCTAGCACTCTGCCATCGTTGGGAAGAGAGGCTCCTTAGTTTTGTAAACTTTATATGCCCCAATACAGGGAAATGCCAGGACCAAGAAGTGGGAGTGAATGGGTAGGGGAGCAGGGCAGGGAGAGTGTAGAGGGAACTTTTGGGCTAGCATTTGAAATTAAAATTAAGATAATATCTAATTTAAAAAAGACAGAAAACAAAACAAAACAAAACAAAAAAACAAGCATCAGGCCTATGTGCTTCTACACAAAGTCCTCTGCATATATATATACATATATCTAGCTCTCCGCTTAGTATTGTTATGAGACTTACAGATGTGAGAACAAGTAAGTCTCTGATACTTTTTTCTTTTATTAATATTAATCATTCCATTAGTTTACATTTCAAATGATATCCCAGTTCCTGTTACCCCTCCATCAGCCCCCTATTTCTCATCTGCCCTACCCTCTCTTTTTTGCCTGATTGGGAGTATTCTCCCACCCACCCACCCACCCACCCACCCACAATTTCCTGCGCCTCCACTCCTTCTCTTGACCATCCAACCACCCCCTTCCCACCACACCCCACGACCAAGGACCTCCCCTCAGGTTGCTGTTTGGCAAGGCCAATCTATGCTACATATGTATCTGGAGCCAAAGATCCCTTCAGGTATACTTCTTTGTTGGTGGTCTAGACTTTGGGAGAACTGGGTGGTCACACAAGCCTATGTTATTCTTCCAATGGGGCTGTGATTTGCCCCTACAGTCCTGCCACCTCTCACACCAGGTTCCCCAAGTTCAGCCAGATGGTTGGCTCCAAGCATCCACCTCTGCATTGGTCAGTTAATTCTCTGATTCTTATGCATGCTCTTGGGATTCTTTCCCCTGTTAAGCTGCCATGACCAACATCAGTTTAATATTTATCGTATTATGTTTTATTTGGTCATGTTTGGTAGCTGTGTCTTAGAAGCCTGCCCTTTTCTAATGAGAGAAGAAAGGAAGTAGATTCAGAGGGGAGAGGCAGTAGGAAAGAATGGAAAGAAGAAAAAAAAACTACAATCATGATATAAAACTGTATGAGAATAAAATCTATTTTAATAAAAAATAGAAAAAATATTTGAAAAAATAAAATACAGCCATATGATTATTGCAAAAATGCATATTTATAAGATTTGAACTTCTTACTGTATAAAAGTTTGTTTGTTTTATGATTTGAGAGACAAATATTTTGTCAGCGGGTGGATTAAATACAGATATCTGTCATCTCCTTGGCAGCTTTTCAATTAACACAAGTTATGACAAATACTTTCTCTGATATACATGCATATCTATCCATTGTGGCTGGGCTCCCCATGATCGCTTCATTTCCACATTGTCTCCAGTATGAGTTTTCTTTGATGATCTCCATTTTCTGTAAAGATAAAATGTTTGAAGAGGTAATGGGAGTTATGCTTACATATTAGTATTAAGACAAGATTTATAATGGATTAAGAAGTAAGAACTTTTCCATTTTATATATTATATAATGTGTATTTGTCAAATCCTAAAATGCAGAAGGAGTCTGACTGATGGATAAGTATACTACATGTATACATTTAGGTACTATACATTCTCACTATTGCATAACCTCTTTCCCCTGCTCACCAACCCACCCCCTCCTGCTTTCCTGTACTGGCATTTCTCTATACTTGAGCCTTCACAGGACCAAGGCCCTCTCCTGCCATTGATGTCCAACAAGGCCATCCTCTGCTGCTCTTTGGTTGGTGGTTTATTCCTTTGGCACTCGGGGGGGTACTGGTTGATTCATATTCTGCCCATGCCTCAGATCAACTCTATTTTATACTATACTGTACTGTTTCTGGTTGCTGAGTGGGAAGGGATGCTGGTCACTCAGTGGGAAGGGATGCCTTGCCTTGGTATGGGCCAATGAGACACCCCCTTCCTCCATACATCACCACACCCTCATAGAACATATCTTATATCTCTTTAGCTTTTTATAAACACATCAGCAGTTATCCTATCATACACAGTGGTGAAGAAAACACATTGTCTCAAGCTAAGGGTAAAGACCATGAAGATGGACACTGACGAAGTAAGTCCTCTGATAATCACAGAAGAAATTGCATTTGAATACACATAACACACCCTGCACAGTCTCATCATGTACACACAGATATAGGCATACATGAAAATATTTATATTATTTTCCATGAATGTTTGAAAGATACTAACAATCATAAGTTATCATTAGTAAAATCAAAATTTAGAGGAAATGTGAGATTAAAAAATAAATTATAATGTTTAGATTTATTGAACATGCTTTGAATACTTCATTGTTTCCTGATATCTGATTTTTTTCAATAATTAATTAATTTTGAACACATGAAACTTAACTAAAATCACATTTTTTATCATATTTTGTCATTAATGTAGTTCTGGTTTCTTGAAAATAATCAGACAAATATTTACTTAGAATCTTTACAGAGTATATTTGTATCTTGAGTTAAATTTGTTTCCCAGCCTCTTTTACATTGTCTCCTGTTATTCTTTCAAACACACAGATTTAAAGTAACTCAACAGTTACTGTCATCCTTTAATTTTGAAAATTATACTGAACCATTGTGTTTGGGTCTGAACTCAGTGCACATACAGGTCTGTGTATAAAAGCTCTGGAATTATTCAGATTATTTTCCCACAATGCCATGTGCCCTAAGATATAAAATTACATTGCTATTTCTCCTTTCTCTATCACTGAAGATTTTATGATATTACTCCCCTGCCAAGGATCCATGCTCTGCCTTGCTGTTCCAGATAGTGAGGGTCATATTCTTGTGCTGTAGAATCCATCTTTAAATTTCATAATTTCAATACAAGTAACTCACACTGTAGATCCAAAGTTGAAAGGCAGTAACATGACAGTTGATGTGGGTACGTCTTAATCAACAGGCTTACATCTCAGTCTTGGCTTCAACTTGGTGCCACCTAAGAAATTCCTCCCTTCATGAAAATCAAAGTATAATTGGGTGTTAGGCTGTATACAGAGCTGTTCAAAGCTCCTGGGCTCTGACATGACACCGCAGTGACAACCTCATTTTATTTTGGTGTTTCTGTCTCCTCTATCTTCTTGTCTCACAGATGATTCCCTTGTGCCAGCTACAGACAAAATCAAGTAGAAGGAATTAGGATGCTTTTCATAGCCTCGTATTATTAAGAATCTCCTTGTAAAATTTTATATCAAATATATTAAAAACGATGTCTGCGCAGAGCAGGTTTATTTGGAGGAAAAGGTTGATGTCCAGAAGTCACAATCCACACCTTGTGCCTTTGCAAGAAGAGTTATTAGCTTGATACAGAAAAAAAAGGTCATAGATGAATTATTTTTAATGCAACAAACTGCATACAATCGAAAAGCAAAACCAGTACTTGTTTATTTCAATAACCTGTCATTTCTTAAATACCAGCAAAAACAAAACAATACAAAAAAAAAACAAAAACAAAGAAACATTGTATCTCATAATTCATACTATTTTAGAGTGTCAATCTATAGGATGTCCTGAGCTGTACAATTCATGTTCTTTAGCTTCTTTGAGTCTGTTTGTGAGGTACCATATGATAAAAGCAGGGCTTTGTGTATTGTCAGATTATAAGCATTTGCAGCAGTTACTATTTCATTTATTCTCTATTAAGGATTTTTCTTTGGTACATGTACAACAAAGACAATATATATGTTTGCTATAATTTAAAAAAAAAGTTAAATCATAATAAATACTAAATACTCCCCAGCTCGAAAATATATTAAAATACCATTTATCCACTCTTTCCTTCTCCTGAGAGATTTTCTCTTTAAAATTTAAATAATATGTCTGATTTTAACATTAAGCTAAGTATTGAACTGACCATTAGATACATCTGTGTTGTTTTATACAGTTCTTAGAAATGAGTAGTTTGACAGAAGCAGCCCAACTATTAATTTCCTGAACATAGACAATTAGACCAGGTCTAGTTTACGTATCCATTGGATTCCAACTCATTACTTAGTATCTTCATCTTTCTTCATAGTGTAAGTATAAATGTATTCAATCATATATGTGAAATGACTTTTGAATGTATATGTTACTATTATAACGGTTGAGGGCTGTGTAATTATGTACTTATATATAACAATTTGCTTCAAAATATTGAGTTTGTGATTATCAACTTTATGTAGTCTTTTCTCATTTTGAATAGTCAAGAATGAAAGTGAGTCAATGATTATTGAAAATCTCAACCAGGTGCCTCAGAAGCTGTATGTAGCTCAAGCCTGCGGTTGTCAACTGAGGTACTGAGAAGCACAATGCTCTTATCTCCCCATGTGCAAAGTCAGGCTTCATCTATGTGCATGGGAAGAGTCTTATTCGTATTGTTAAGTACATGTTAAAAACATGTTAAGTACATGTTACTATTCACTGAGAAGCAAGCTCCTGTTGCATCTTTTCCCTTAAGATGAGAGCATTTGTTCTGACCTTGTTTATCTAAAGGGTCTATTGCTGTTTCTGTAATTGTTACAAGATTAAAAGTACAAGTTGATGTATGTTTGTTTGCTTTCCTCTCCAGAAACTCAAAACTATACACAATATAAATTAGGAAAAAGTTTTGTTTATTTTATATAACTTCGTATGTTGCCTTTGATTGAACTAATACAATATGAATTTCCCAATAAAGATTTGGTAAGCTAAATATAGACCAAGACTTGTGATTTTAAAATATGCCACCGAACCCAAGATTTATAAAACAAAATCTACTTTTTTTCTCACTATTCCTTCAATAGTTATGTTCAGTGTTCTTCCGTAATTATCTTACTTAAAGTATATGTTTCAGACAGTAAGATTTATTCTTTTCAGTATACAATTTTGTTTTTCAAATAGAAAATGTCATGTAAACATTATTAAAGCTACCAAAGTATCTATTATCACTGTAATTTCCTTATTTCTTTTACTGTTAAATCCATTCTTAGTCTTGGAAAGCCTAGAATGACTAATCACATCAGCATTTCCAAGTATGTATCATATCTACATATCATAGAAACAGTCTTATGTCATGTAATCTTTAGTTTTTCACTTTCTTTTTACCTTTCAAAATGCTAATATTAATTTCTTTATATGACTGCATATGAAACCTGAGATGAGCATCTGTATTTAATGTGGTTGTAAAAGGCTGATATATATATATATATATATATATATATATATATATATATATATATATTTCAGTACAATTTTCAGTTTTATTTCAATTACTAGATCATTATACTTATTACTAATGACTGTGTTCCTGAACAGGGAGTGATCAATCCCTGTAAATATCCATGCTATTCTTACTATTTTATTCAATTTTCCTTAAAAAATGCTTTTGTTATTCTTTATCTTCAACCTGACTCCCTACATCCTTCATCACTTTTTCTTAATATATCATATTAATTTTTTCTAAGACATGTCAGTGATTTATGGGCATTTAAATTACTTTAGCTTTGTTCTACTCTTCTAAAACATTGTGTACTAGTTGATAGATTTTAAAGAAGCCTTGTTTTTTCTAGATGATTTATGATATGCAATATTGTTTATAGATGCTCATGGTTGTACTGTGAAGTCAATAGAGTGAGCACTGTATATATATATATATATATATATATATATATATATATATATATATGCTGTCTATGTGTTTTTGAATATTTGAAAAAATGTAAGTTAGGGTTCTATTGCAAGAATTTTTTTAGTAATTGTGGTTTTTAGGCATTTTCTTTTGAGATTTTTATGTTTGTTTCACTTTTCTGATGTATTTACACCAGTGAAATTTATATATTATTTTGTTTTTAGCATAAAAGTGACTATTACATTGAAATTTTAAAGTAAAAAACTTGTGCTATAATTAATTCACCTCCTTGCTGGGTAAGCTTCCTGCTGAATATAGTTCACATCCGTATATACTGCCACATTACTTCTCCAAACAATTAATAGTCTCATGTTTTAATCTAGTAATGTTTTGATTTTCTTTTGCTATCTCTAGATTTATGAGTGGTGTGTGTGTGTGTGTGTGTGTGTGTGTGTGTGTGTGTGTTTGTGAACATATTCCTGGTGCACATGAACAATGTATACATGGAAGCCAGTGTGAAATGTTAAATGTTAAATTACTTCTTCAGTTAATTTGCAACTTATTTTGGCATAGGGTCTCTTGGTGAATCTGAAACTTATCAATTCAACTAGGTAGAGTGAAAAGAGAATCCTAAAGAGAATCCTAAAGAGCTTCTTTGTCTCTCCTTCATCAGTGCTGCAGTGATAGCTGTCTACTACCATACCTGACATTTCAACATGTGTGGTAGGAATCCAACTCCTGTACATATACTGGATTAACAAGTAATATACTGATTGGGTCACCCTCTTCCAACCTCTCCATGATTATTTTTCTTGTCTACTATGTTTTCCTTAGGTGTTATTCAAATGGCCATTTGATTTTAAATTCTATGTTCACCTTTTTTTTTTTTTTAATATATAAAAATCACTAAATGGGAAAGATTAAAACTATTTTTACATTCAGTATTAAAGTAGAAAGTATAAAAACCCTTGCTAATTAACATAGTTTATGAAGATTTGCCACTTTTCAGAGTCTTTTTCTTCTATTTTTATGATATGCTCTAACTATCCCAGAGGGATTAGACATGTATAGGACAGCGACTGTTCCTGTCCCGGGATATTGGGTTATTCATGTCTTATTTGGGGAGGTCACAGTTTAATCAGTATCTCTGCTTATAACTGAACATAACAAATTCCAGCTATTTATTACCTTTGTTCTCATTATGCCTTCATAATCTGAAGTAAACTGCCTTCCATGCATGGTGCAGTTGTCTAGCTATTGTAGAGATAATTTTCTGATTCACTCTTAGTCCTAAGCATCAGCAAGCCCTGTGCCTATATGTTGGAACAATAGCTCAGATTTGAAATCCATCCTTTCTTCAGCACCACCATTTTCAAAATCTCATTCACCATCATTCCAGGCTCAGGGTACTGGAAGATGATCAACAGTATATATATATATATATATATATATATATATATATATATATATATATATATAATGTTTAAAATATATAAATGTTTATGAAAATATTTGATATCTCTGTCCTGTAGATTTTTATGTTTTCACTATAAAATCTTTGGTTTTAAACTGAAAATCCATATTCTTATTTCTCATATATATTTTTAAATTTATTGGCATTAATATTTTTTTAAGTGATATCATGTTATCAATATACAGAAACATAAGGTTTTTTTTTTAAATGGGGATAATGTTCTTCTACAATGACATATAGTTTATAATTTTTGACATCAATTTTTATATCAAACTGTTTGATGGTCAATCAAAATTTTGAATCACTGCACTCAGGTGGAGCAGTTGCTTGGATGTGTGAGATGAATAGTATCTTATCATGTTGATTTTGTTTTTAAACACATCAATTTGACTCTGTTCCTTTACCAGTGTGAAAAAGCTAAGCAGATATCCCAACTAACTTATATTATGTTCTTTATAGTTGTTGTGTGTCATTTTATTTAGGTGACACTTAGCATCCCTAAGATAAAATTTTATACTCAGTCCTAAATGTTAACCTAATATTTAAGAATATTACACAACATTTCCAAAGGAAACATAAATGTCTTGTTTCCTTTGGTAGTGATTAAGAGCCTTAGCAGAACAAAAACATTCTGAACTATTTTATCTTTTTTATTATTAACACTGGGAAATAGAATTATTTAAAAATCAAAAGATGAAGGTGGAATTTCTTTTTTAAAAATCACTTCTAAAACTACAGCTATTAAGTGAGCATGAGTGAATTTAAAGTTTGTGGAAACTTTCGCTAAAGCATGTGGTTTTAAATTATATTCAGCCAAGCATGTGATTCATATCTATAATCTCAGGACCCAGAAAAAAAGCATTGGGAGTTGTCAGCTACCATGGACTACAGCGAGAAAATCGTGTCTCTCAAAACAACACCAACAAACAACAACAACAACATCAACAACAATTTCAATTAGCCTATTGCTTAGCAACTTTCATGACTGAGCAAATCACCCTTACACTGTGTAAATGCTTCATGTTGACACTGTGGGCTAAAAAGCTTTAATGTCAATGTGACACAGATGCATTTTAGAAGAGGGGACCTCAAGTAACAAACAAAGTCACCACCAGATTGTCTTCGGGCAGGATTTAGTAGCATGTTTTATGACTGATGATTGGTATGGAAGAATACAGTTCTCCGTGGGCAGTGACACATACTGCTGTATAAGGAAGCTATTTGAGAAACCTGGAGAACCACACCAATAGTAGCATTCTTCCATAGCCTCTTCATCAGGTATTACCTAGAAATCCCTGCCCTGAATTTCAGACATGACTTCCCTGGATGATGGACTACATTACCTTTTCCTGTTCGAGTTGCTTTTTGTCTTGAGGAACCCTAAGAGACTTTGTAACAAATTACACTAGAAACTAATTCCAAGCAAGTAGAGTGCAGGAAAATGAAGCTTATGGGGTTTCTTCATTGTTTTTAGTCCTCATTATGCTTTCCTAAGTAGAACACTATACAAATAATAGGTATATAGTTAGAGCTAAGTGACCAATGCATTTGCTTAATTTAAGAAGAAAAACTCGACTGTTGTAAAATAAGCTAGATAATCATTTTATTGATGTAAATAAGACTTTTGTGTTCTAATACTAAAGTATACAAACATTTTTGGAAATTGAGTTTTGTATGTATTATATAGGATGTTTGATACTGTTTAGCCACTGCTGAGATGAGACAGTACCACTAAGGATAGGAAGAGGTATAGATACAACTTAATAACCAATCAGATTTTCTGAAATATTAAAACCTTATCATTTACAAAATATTAACATATGTATAAATTGGAGTATGATGAAATTCACTGGTTTTAATTGGTACACATTACAATACTGTGATCTTGTAAAAGACCTTTATACATTCAGATTTGTGGAAATCTAACACAAATATATCTCTACTGTTTCTAGTAGTATATAGTAGTAACTTCAAGCAAAGCCTTTGTTTGATATTTATCATAGTCCCAATCTAATAGAAAATGAGAGAGTATATATATTGGTTTTTGGAGACAGGGTTTCTCTGTATAGCCCTGGCTGTCCTGGATCTCACTTTGTAGACCAGGCTGGCCTCGAACTCAGAAATCTGCCTCTGCCTCCTGAGTGCTGGGATTAAAGGCGTGCACCACCACGCCCGGCTCATTTTCTTAAATGGATAGACTATTATACACTTATCATCTCAAATTTTTAAACTATATAAATTACCTATTATAAATTCAGTATTCAGTTTTCTAGGGTAGTATGGCAATCATTGTTTAAGGGTACTTATGTGATAGCACATATTCATTGACAATATAGGGTTTTTGTGTTGTTTTGTTTTGTTTTGTTTTGTTTTGATTTGTTTTGTTTTGATTTGGTTTGGTTTGGTTTTTTTCAAGACAGGGTTTCTCTGGCTGTCCTGGAAATCACTCACTTTGTAGACCAGGCTTGCCTTGACCTCAGGAATCTGCCTGCCTCTGCCTCCCAAGTTCTGCGATTAAAGGCATGTGCCACCACCGCCCGGCATAGGGGTTTATTATTATTTAATAATTAGCTGTTAAATCAATAATTATTACTCTAAGTTAATTGTTTAAATGACAAGGATATTTTAAATTAAGTTGAAAATATGTATTTATTATTATGAATTCTGAAACACATGAGAAGTAATATAAGTAACATTTTGTTTGATATGTTTTAAATCACTGAATATTTTCAATTTACTAAACATGGTCAACTTAACTTTATATTAACTTATCAGAGTTAGTAAAAGCAAAGAGTTGATTTCCATTGATACGTTTGGATGGGAAAAAAAGTATGATAGACAACTGGTATCTGTAATCTGGAAACAAAATGAACATACCATATTGTTTAATCCTATCTTATTTCTATGAAGATTAAAAAATAGTAAAAGTTATTTGTATGTACTCACTCAGTAATGGAATTCAGGTACACTATGCAATGAATAAACCACAAAGACACCCAAATTAGCTAGCTCACTTCCACATAAAACAACAAGGACATTTGGGAAACTGAGCACCAATGTTGTAGAAATGATATAAAGTTATACTGAGTCCCTGAAAAAAAAAAAAATGGGCTTTTTTCTTCATCATTTACCATTCCAGATTTATTTCATCCAGAATATAAATGGCCTGACTTACTCTCTTAAGGATGCCATTTAAAACACCGTCTTTTTCCTACATAAGCTAAGTCATTGTAGAAATATGTTGTACCATTGCTTGTGAAGCATGGCTCTTAGGAGACTGCCTTCTGAGAAACTCTCAGAGGGATATAAAATGCCCCGTTTAGCTTATATTTATATAAACTCTATTACTCTGTAAGGTTCAAAAGGGATAGCTGCTCTATTTCCATGATTCAATTTTCCTCTTGTTGCCTATTACTTTCTGATCCTCTGAAGCATCTTCATTTTTCCCCCTAATCCAGAGGTCTAAGAAAGATTTCAGTAAGAAAACATGATTGAACTTATTTATCTAATGTAAAGTACAGCTTTTGGCTATAAGTAAAAATGGAGATGAGCATGTCTACCTGTAACTGAGAACTAGGTAAAATAAAATTCCAGGTCACTAGAGATGTAAAAGGTTTGCAGTGTATAAAACATAAACATCTCATATAGAAACTTACTGCTCTATAGCAGAGCATTCAAAGTCACCAGAGATTTAAAATGTTTGCAAAGTACAAATAGATAAAATCATATTTCAAACTTTAATCAGAAGTTGATATACATAGTTGATTAAGAGAGTAACATTATCAGAGGGGAGATTTTTCTAATACCCAGTGAGTAGGACAGACGAACAAATAATGGATATTGACAAAAACAAACCTGCAGAGATTAGAGCAGATAAATTTAACCAACCTTCTGCTTCCTTTTGCAATTGTATCTAATGTCATATACAGAACAGATGATGGTTTGTGATTTTTATTCTGTATAACAGAATATATTATTCCTGAATGACCAGATGAATACTTTTCCAAAATGTTCACAGGATACCTTGTTGCAATAAAATTTACTGCAAATTTTATAGTTACTTCAAAATGATTTACATTGACTTCCTTTAGAATAAATAGTAAAAGTTAAAGTTAAATGATCTCTTTATTTTAAATTGCTAAGTATCCATTTCCTTGGATACTTCCAACTACTCTTTCTTTTTTTTAAATTTTATTAGATATTTTCTTCATTTACATTTCAAGTGTTATCCAGAAAGTTCCCTATACCCTCCAACTACTCTTTCTAATGAGGTAGAATAGCAGAAAATCAACAACACATTTTAAACAAAGTGATAGTAAATTAACTCATGTGTAGGGCTACCTAAGAGTCTAAGAAGAATTGTTTATAAAATTAAAATCCTTGTACTAAAAGACATTTCTATTTTTCTAATAGTAAGAGCTATATTTTGGGTATACACGAAGATCCAAAGCTTTTCTCAAAGTCTTTTCAAAATTATTCATTTAGTAAGGAATAATCTACTAAAATATATTTGGAAAGTTGTTTTGTTTTTCCCATCTCCATGGTTCTGGAGAGAAAGAACTGAGAAGGTATTTAAGGCAAGGAAATGAGGCAGTCAAAAGTTTTAACAAGCATCTGCCCTGTGATTTGAGCACCTAGTCAATAGAAAGGCTTCAGTTTCCAGTCTTGTGAGCTAAACCAGGGCTAGAGTGTTTCAGCCTCCAAGACTACTAGCTTTTTTCTGAACTCTGGGTGGCTGATTCAATTCTGCTCTTTTGACTCAAAATCCTTTCTAAGCCAACTGATTCAAGTTCTTCTCTTGGCTACTGACTGAATATGTCGGCTTGGAAAGATTGCCTTTAACTCCAATAGCTGAACTTAGCACAACTCAACTCAACTGAACAAAATTCACTTGATCCTCTTTCCCTCACTCATCTATAAGTACTGTCTTTCCAAGATGCTCTTCTGAGATTTTGGTGTATCCTGTCTCTGACTCATGCTGCCAAATCTTTCTCTGATTCATCACTTTGTTTGCCCCTCAATTAGAGGTCATTGATTGAGATTAAAGGTCTATATTCCAAACTGAAGATTTATGCGTAACAAGTGTAAATTCCAGCTGGATCATAAGCTCATATCTATGTATGTGATCCCTTGCCATAGCAGTCATGTTGCTGGATTAAGTTTTCATTATATATTTTTATAAAAAAGAAATAAATCAATGTACTCAGACATAGTCATATATGAATTTTTAAATGCAATACCTTGGATGCAGAGATTTTTTTTTTTTAAATGTCAATGGCAGCCTTGTTGGAAGAGTAATTTTTCTTATCAGCCATAATATATAAAGCACTGTCCCAAGATGTCAATGAAAATTGAAATTAAAATAAACAATATTTGTATTAAGAACATGATTTAAATATTTAAAATTAAGATGTCTGCAGCATGAGCTGTCATAATTCCACAACTCTAATCCTAGTATTTGGACAATCTACTGCATATATTTAATTTCACTTTCAGCAACAAGTCAAAGAAGTAAATAATAAAAGTCAAGCAAAACACTAGCTTTCCTAAAAATGAAGCTAAATATAAAATCCACTATTATGGATACGTAATATGCTACAAAGTTATATGTATTTTTGACATATTTTTGTTTCTGTATATGCTTTATCTTATGACCAACAAAGTGAATCAGAGAGAGTTAAGATAGACATAATGATATGATGGTGATGTAAAGACTGCCTTGCTAGTCTCGCATGCTGTAGTGAAGTCAGATTTCAACAGTGTATTTCTTAACATGTATGGAAAACTAAAATGTCATCAATAAATGGGGATTCTATTGTATTGTATATGTAGACTTCTATGTATTTTATTTGAATATCCTTACTTCATTTAAAGAATTTTTTTTTGCCTAAACCCATTAACAAATCTTTGCAATCAGTTATTGACCTATACAAAATAAAATGAGTTTTAGAAAAATAATATGATTATATATATATATATATATATATATATATATATATATTTACTAAAATAGAAAATATTTTAACATTACCATGATAAATGTATTAATTAAATTAGAAAGTTATGTCTAAATTATCAATTCATTTTTATTGCTTTAATTGACATTTCAACCTTTATGTACTGCTTGGGGAAAGCCAGAAAGAAATTTAGACTTCAAAGTGAGGATACAGAAGAGACAGAGACAGATGGAGAGGAGGTAGGGAGAGAGGGAGGAATGGAGAAAATGGGAAAGAGAGAGAGACAAGAGAGAGAGAAGCAAAGAGAGAGAGAGAGAGAGAGAGAGAGAGAGAGAGAGAGAGAGAGAGAGAGAGGAAAAGAGAGAATTCCAATTGCTGGATTATTTATCTTTATTCAACTTACTGGTTCCTTGCCACAATTTAAAAGGTAAGAGAAGATGCATGGAATTCTCATCTTCAAAATCTAAACTGTCTTGATTCCACTAAAAAAGCAATGGAGGCATTGCTTACTATGTAGCAGCAGATCTTAAGGAAGAAAATTGATGATATTTTTAAGATTGAAATTATATATGAAAGCATTTTAACTTCTGAGACACACACAAACTTATTAGTATCTCCTTCCAGTCTGTGCTCTTCACACACACTAAATGCTAAGATCCAGCTTGAAACTTGAAACCTTATGACGTTTTAAAATATTCTTTTAATAATAACATTTGCTAATTTTAATTTTGTTCTCTGAAAATGACAGATGTTGAAATGGAAAGAACACTAATGCTATAAGTAGTGGTGTTTGTTAGAAGTTATTATACACTTGCTTGATCCAAATCCTGTTGAACTTGGGTGGATTTAGTTTTATTTTGTTTTTAAAGAATACCATCCTTATCTTAGTGTCAGATGTGGTGTTCTAGAGAGGGAGCGTATTAGTCACAGAAAGATATGCTCCCTTCTGCGAAATTCTTAACTTCTTAAGAATTCAAATATGCCCCATAAATCCATACATGTTGCTTGACATTGCTAATAGAAAAGTTAGTTACTCTTGGAGAAATTGCATTTGGTTGTAGAACACTACTTTTTAAATGTTACATTTTCTTCTAATTTTCCATCTGAAAAGGTTTTGTGCTGATTTAGCAGGAACTGATTCCCACATAGTTTATTTTAACTTGTGGGCAGTGTGAGAGACACAAATCTCTGGCATTTCTAATTTAGTGTTGAATTTAATTTTGAGTATTTCTTATGTGTTTACTGTGTTTTCTTCTTCTCCTGCTGTAAATCACTGTGCATCTCTTATTCATTCTCAAATTCAGTTAATTATGATATAAATTATGTATATGATAATATACATATAAAATCATAAATATAATGTACACACACACACACACACACACACACACACACACACACACAGAGCACACAGTATACTTATGCACACACATAAACCCAATCAAGATCAAGCTAACATCATTTAGTCTTGTTATTATGTGTTAGACCTGACCTGGTGGTATTGGCTCCTCCTTGGAGTAGATAAATTTCCCACATCCTAGCAGCTATCAGTTGCCTTTTGTTATTTTTTTAAGGACTGTGCCATGTGATAATTCTCTCATTCATGTTGGCATGTCATTTTTGGATATCATTTATCTGTTTTGGCACTTTGGATGCTTCAGTTTAATTGCCTTGATAAATAGAACTGAGCGGCTGGTGGCTTCCTTGTCTCTTCTCCATGTATTTGCTGATATTTTGAAGCATTGTCTTCTTATAATAATGTTTATTATTTTAGAACAGAAGTTTTTGAAAGCAGAGCTGGGGCTTATTTAAGAAGAATTTGCTACAGGTTTTGAGCACAAGGGTTCTAATCAAATTTTATGGGAAGAAATTAAGACATAGAGTATGGGTTTGGACACCTTAGATGGATCATCCTGATTTTATTTAAATCATTCTCTAGACTGCAGGCTGATTTTGCAACACCATTTTGTGATATTGTGTATGGTAAAGTACTTACCTTTCTGTCTTTCTAAGAACAATTAAAGGATAAGTTTTCATGTGGGAGATCCCAGGAAACAGAAACATCTATTCTTTTCAAATAATGGAGAAAGGGGGAAGTTTGCCAGCACTATCTATGAAACTACCAGATAATTTCCACATTAATCATTCACAAGTATATATATTTAAGAGTTTATTTATATGTGACAATTAAGAGATAACCTTCATACGGGTCCTTTCCACTACAAAGTCCATGATCAGACCTCCTTTAGTATTTATTTAAATGTCAGGATAAGACTTTGCTTTAATTCATACCTCTTTGCACATGGCTAAATCTGATGCTACCTTGTATTTCAATAGGAAAGGCCTTTAAGATCCCATTCATAAGGATGCCTGATGGTTGCTATCTTCACCAGCTCCATCACATGAATCATGCCACAGTAATGAGTTAAAACTGAAGGATAAAGTAGAAAGAATAGATATTTTGGAAAGACTAGCCTCCACTATCATCACTGTTCTCATTCATCAATGCCAGTCTGTAAAGAAGAAAGCAGTAACTCTCAATGACCTATGACCATCTCCATGTATTAGTGTGACGAATTATGCTAAGTGTCTGCTCTAGGAAGAAAAAAAATTATGAAGACTCTCATTGAAATTTGGAATAACAGGTAGTTGGCTTGCTGCATAGCCTTTACCAAATAAAACAAGACTTTGGAAAAATGAAATAGAATCAGCTGATAAACCTATTCCTCATCATTTTTTTTTTTCCCTGAAATACTGTTTTTGACTGTGTAAGTAAATGGACTGTGATCATTTAATCCATGAGCATGATCTTTCCTCTGTTTTAACCTGGTTGCCTTTCATCCTCTGGGTTGTGATCTGTACCCCTTGCTCTATGACACACACTCGCTCCTTTTCCTTCCAAAAGTGTTTTAAATCCCTGCCAGGTTACACCAGTGCCTTAGGCTATGCAATCAGAATTGAAAATTAGTCGCTCTCAGACAAATCAGACACATTTTATATGCAAATCATTTCTTACTGGTTACCTTTAGAGGACTTTAATGCAGTGTTTGACATAGTGATTTATCAGTGTCCATAGCATCTCATAAATATAAGAGTTCTTCGGACATAACAGGATTTAGTAGGAGGGGTAGGAGAAATTATGATTGCTCTTTGTTCTTTGTCTAATTTAGTATTAGCAGCTAATAAATATTCTCATTTGTAACATTATGAATTTGTGTGATTTATATGGGCATTCCTGTTACCCAGGTTTTCCTCATTATCACTATGTATTCACAATGACCTTGAACTTTATTCCTTTTGAGTCTACTTTTTAAGCACTGAGAGTTCAGGTGTGATCCTGATTCATGACTTGCGTTTTATTTATTTATTTATTTTGGTTTTTCTTTCTTTTTTTTTTTTTTTTTTTTTTTTTTTTTTTTTTTTTTTTTTTTTTTTTTTTTTTTTTTTTTTTTTTTTTTTTTTTTTTTTTTTTTTTTTTTTTTTTTTTTTTTTTTTTTTTTTTTTTTTTTTTTTTTTTTTTTTTTTTTTTTTTTTTTTTTTTTTTTTTTTTTTTTTTTTTTTTTTTCTTTCAACTTTTGTTAGATATATTTTGGTTTTTCAAAGCAGAGTTTCTCTGTATATATCTGGCTGTCCTGGAACTCACTCTGTAGACCAGGTGGGCCTTGAACTCAGAAATCTGCCTGCCTCTGCCTCTCAACTGCTGGCATACCGGTAGTAATCAAACGTAGACATACACCCTTGCCTTGTTTCTTATAAATATTTGTTCTCACCTCACATTTTACATTTTGTCATATTGTATATACTTTATCATATTTTTACTTCTGAATTAAAATAGTTCAGGGCTGGACAGATGACTCAGTAGATAAAAGCAGAATTGCTGCTATAGAGAGGACATGTTAAGTTGAGAGCACTCACATGGTGACACTGGTGACACTTAACTGTAAGTCCAGTTTCAGTAGATAAGATACGTGTTTCTGACCCCCATACAAGTATATGCTGTACATAAAAAATACATGTATATGAAATCCATAAATTATTTTAAATATAACGAATATACTAATATATCTCTCATTTTATAAAGATATTTTGTGCTGCAAGCTTTGTATAAAAGAAGAGAGAGGGAGAGAGAGAGAGAGAGAGAGAGAGAGAGAGAGAGAGAGAGAGAGATGTAAAACAGGCCAGGGAGTTGAATGTCAGCATGCAAAACACATTCAAGGTAGTAGCTATTATAATTTGATTTAATATTTAAGCTTAAGAAAACTAGCATTATTATGGGAACAAAATGACAGCATCCTGTAAGTATCTTTATTATTTATTTCCCTCGTGGTTACCAAATCTTGAAAATAATACTCTACCTACTTAGGAAACTGTTTAATATAGGGCTATGGGGGCCTCATTAGCAGATTTTTTTTTTTAACGTCAATGAGTTTGTGTCTTGTGTCAATTAATATTTCTCTAAAAACATAGCAGGAATATCTCTTTCTA
>LR750822.1:68911-118911 GCA_902729485.2 Mus minutoides
AAGTGGGGGAAGGGGGTCAGGTTCTAATTCCAGTACGAAGTAGCTGGTTGGATGGCATTGTTTCTATTATTTATCTTCAATGAACCAGGTGTCCATCCTGTGAAACATAAGGAGATTACAGTCCATGGCCACTCGCCTCTACCCAGGAGCAAAATCCTTATTTCTGATTTTATAAACCATTATACAATTTTAGCTTTGCCTACTTTAAAAGTTCTGTCTTTGTAGGCAACAGGCTTTCTGCCTCTAGATTCCCAAGAATATATTAAACCCACGAATGTTGTCTTTGGACCTCACTACTGTGCATCTTGAGTAAGTCTGAATGCAGAATTAATTCCCTTGTTTGGCAATTAGGGCAGAAGCATACTCTCCAGAGATTTGCTACATATCCTGGAGGATTTCTATAATATGTATACTTTAGGAAACACAGTGAAATCAAGTTTTACAAAGTCAGAACAATTTATGTGGAACCGTACAAAGTTTGTGCTGCATAGCTCCTTCCAATGAATCATTCAAAATCCTGAGGAACATTGTAAACAATGCTTAAAGAGTACTTGGTTGTCTGCTCTGAGGACATAAGCAGTTGAACACGATGCATTCTTATATTCCCTCCAAATTATTCCTCTGAAGGTCTTAAGGTTACTAAGTGTTGGCAATGTCTTGTCAATTTGAAAACTATTGTAAGTAGGTAAGGTTGACCATGTCCCAATTTAACCAGGAGCATACTGGCAAGCTTTGTATCATGATTAATAATACTGTTTTGAATCTCAACATGTCTGGACTGCCTTGTTATCCCCAAAATATCAAATATAAGAAGTGACTATACCATGAAAATCTGTTAAATTTTAAGTCTTTGTAATTCTTCATATACTCTTTAAAGCCTGGAGTGTGTTCCTTACATCCCTAAAATTCCTGATAAGGAGATGATTAATTTTTGTATAAAATTTTTGAGTATAATTTCTGATAAGCATTTGAATTTTAGAAGGGTAATTTCATGTTGGTAATGCCATGTCTTTTGAGCAGTAATTAGGAGGGGACTTCACATTTGATTATTTTACATACTTATTTTGTGGTGTAATTCCATAGGTCAAGTTGAAAGAGAGTTGACAAATGTTATAGGATGCTTGTAACAAACACCATTTCTTTTTAGAGTCGTTGCTTCCACCCATGTGTAAAAACTTATCTTAATCAATGTGTTTTATTCTTAAAAATAAGTGATTTAGTAATCATGAAATAATACATTTCTTTTGTTTATATCAAAGGACTGCTACCTTCACCTCTTTATATGTGTAATGACTCTCAAAAACCATTCTCATCATTTAATTATTGGTGATGTTTAGTAAAATAAAATACAAAATAGGGCCCTAAACCCAGAGAACAGTTTTACAGCTGAAATATTTCACTCTTTGTTTAGAATACAATGTAGCAAACTGTGACATACTGCTAGGGGGAGATAAAAGGGCAAATTAAATGCATGCAAGGAAATTAGATAGCCATTGATAACAAAGGGCTCCCACACCCAAATCCTACTCTTACAACAGGCGCTCATTGATTTTTTTTTTTTTTTTTCTTTAACCAGGCAAATGGCTGCTTATAGCATAATCATGTTGTGTGGTCACTCAGCAGTCTCTGTCAAACTCAAGGCTGATTTGTTGAAACAGCCCTTGGCATCCAGTGAGCCAGAGACTCCTGGTTATTACACCAAGCAAATCACACATATCACCTTGCAGCACTTAGCCGGTTGGAAATCACCTTAGTATATTGTGGATTATTCTGCAAGCCAGCCCTGCTATGCCACACATGTTTCTTGATACTATTTAAAATGCTTAACTAGGCAAAGGAATATAAATGACAATTCCTTCTCATGGGTCAAATTATCTGTAACATTTTCCACGTATTTTTGTGCACAGAAATATTTAAGCCTGTTTGTAGTATGCATATAAAATGATTTACTATTGTAATTCAAAACCCTAAAACTGTGATTCTTAACTCAAGGGTTAGGACCCTCTTGGAGTTGTCTAATGACCCTTTCACAGGGTTCACCTAAGAGCATCAGAAAACATAGATATTTACATTATGATTAGTAAAATAGTACAATTACAGTTATGAAGTAGCATCATAATAATTTTATGATGGGGATTACCCAAACATGAGGAACTATATTAAAGGGTCACAGGCAGTCAGTATCAGGAAGGCTGAGAGTGATGGAGAGCTAAGTAAATTAGAATATCTAAAGTCTACACTTTCCTGATTCTTAAGTTAGGCACAGGAACAGGAAATCTTCAATGAGCAAGCAGTTTGGATTCTTACCAGAAGGGCTCTGAGAGCCCTGGTGAGGCAGCCAGTGTGGAGCTGCAGGCTGTGCCAGGTTCTCAGTGTGCACACTGACTGTTCAGTGTGAGTCCTGGAGTTCTGGTTCTCTTGAGTATTAGGAATTCTCCTGTGACTGAAGATAAGTCCTCATGTGTTCTTTAGCTCATGTGTGTTACCTTAACACACTGATAAATTCCTTGACACATCCAGTAGCATATGGTAACCAACATTGCATTTCTTAGCTTTTAAATCAGGATTTTCTTTTCTTTTTTTCTTTTTTTTCTTTCTTTCTTTTTTTATTTTGTATCATGAATTGGATTTTTTTTTTTTGTAAAAATAAAAGAATAGAAAATGAGTCCTTGTTTATAGCGAAAAATAGAAACTGCATAAATTAGTAGTGGATCTCTAGGGATAGGACAATGTCCCCTAGGGAGGCTGACATCATAATTAATTACACTTATTTGTTACATAGGAAGGAAATTAAATCTTTTCCTTTACTGTGTTCGTATAGTCAATACCATTTGTAAATCTATGCCACTCATTTTAATAACTCCAGTTCTAAAGACTAGTGGTTAAATTAGTGACTTTTTTTCCTTAATATTTGGACTACTGAACAAAATAAACTCTGTTAGGATCTAGAAGAATCAGGTTGACTTTGAAAAGGAAAGGAAATCAGTCTGTATAACTCATTAGTGCATTGGGAGTTGCTATTCACAATCCCACCCTACCGAATCACCTCAAACTTTGAAATAACCGGGACATCATTCAAAAGGAATAAAAAAATAAAAAATAAAAATAGCTACATGCTCTGTTTTCTCAAATGTGCTTTCTATTGCTTTACATGGTTCTAGGGAAAAATGTATTTTTAAATTATATAACAGCATATATTTGTTATTTAGGTGGAAATTTTAAGATTTCATAACACCTGTCAATGAAAAACAAATATCCACAATATTCACAGTAATTTTGAATGGACATTTTTATACTAGAGTCAGTAATCAACAAAATAACACAAAACTATTTTCATATAAATAAACTTCTCCTATACATACATATGTGTATGTGTGCACGTGTGCATGTGTGTGTGTGTGTGTGTGCCTCTGTGCATGTGCGCGTGTGTGTGTGTGTGTGTGTGTGCGTGTGTGTACACTGGTTAGTTTTTGTCAATTAGTCATGAGTTAGAGTCCCTTGGGAAGAGGAAACCTTAATGGAGAATTACCTTCTTCATATATGCCTACGGTCACCTCTTTGGGTCATTTTCTTGCTTAATGATTGCTTGATGTGGGACACTGTGCACAATGACACCACTGAGCAGTTGGTCTGGGATGTCCTAGAAAGCAAGCCAAGTCAGAGAAAGCCAGCCAGGAGCCAGCATTCCTCCACTGCCTCTGCTTCAGTTCTTGCTTCCAGACTTCTGCCTTTACTTTCCTTCATGATGGACTTAGATATGGACAGCTAAGCCCAAAACAAGCCTTGTGTAGTTTTGTTTGTGGTGTTTATCACAGTAACAGAAAATAAACTGAAATAAGTCCCTGATAAGATTATAGCTAAGACAATATTAAATTGTATTTATGTAAAAGTGTGCATGCTTACCTCGTTATTCTGTCTCTTAAATATTTTTTATGACATGACAGCCTAAAAAAAAAAGTTCACAGTACGTATTACAGTGAAGTTGTAAGAACTTAACAATTAACTCATTTGTCTGAATAGCTATCCAAAGAAAGTTTGGCGAATTTCTAATTTTTAAGTCTCTTATTATGAAGTTCTTTTTTTTTTTAATGAAACTTTGATTAACAAGAATAAATTCTCATAGATTAAAAGAAAGAGTAGCTAATAGAATGAGCAATTATTAAGTAGTGAAATCTGTGTATAATTTACCTGGGAGGAAGCTGAATTTGTGTCATGTCATATTCCATTCCAGACTGAGTTAAAAAATAGTTTTAAATAACATTTGAAAAATGTTTTAAAGTTATCATCCACACATGCCATAAAAACTAGGGTTTTCACATGTTAATAAGTATATCCTTATTTTTCTTGATTTGTAATCTGGTGAATTTTTTTACAAATATGCTATTTAAATAAACTATAGTTTGTTTGCTCCAAAGTTCAAGCTTTATTTTATGCAGTATAGAGACAGGAATGATATGTCCTTTTGGAAAGAAAATACACTCAAAAATCTTTTCAAAACCTTTAGCTTTCTTTTGTTCACTGGACAATATAGCTCAGACTTCATCTGCAGACATCTTTGTGTTTCTGTGATCAACATATTCTCTTAATATTGAGATGCATTATTTTGAAGACAATGTGTTTTTTTAACAGCATAACATTAATATTTTAAACAAATAACCCAGAACTACATTAACTGCCAAAACTTAGGAATTATGTAATATATGCTTTCTTGTATTCCTCTTAGTCTCTAAAAAGCTCACTTTGATTTTAAAATGCATTTCCCCCTAATTCTCAACTAAATAAAATGATCAATTCTGACACTCTTCTGATTTGCATAACAATTGGCCACAAAGAGTAATTCATTAATATTCAATGAAGTTCTAATTTGCGCAATGCCTGCAGCAATCTGTAAACTTTATTTTGCTTGAAGACGGGGATTTGTTACATTGCAAATAACCGTAAGTATAACTTTATTACCCAGTGGAAAAGAGCATTTGAATCCGTGACCTTGAGCATGTCTCTAGTTTTCTCCTAGGACACAAAGGGAAAATAAGACTATTCTCACTATTTCTTTCTCTTATCCACTAATATTTTACACTCAGTCTAGTATACTCTGGTGCAAAGAATAATTATTATTCAAAAGAAAATCATTTTTGGTTTTTTAATATTCTCTAAAACAAGATTATTTTCAGTTAATCTTATTAATTCTATCTAGAAGTAATTGCTAAATGTTTATTGTTTATTTCTAAGTAATTTGTGAGTGTTTTTAGAAAAATCTACATATCTGTTAAATCTCTAAACAATTTCACAGTATACATTTAGAATTAAGAATAACATATTTACTTTAAAATAAGGAAGTGAATATTTCAAATGGACTTAGGTCTGAGAAGCAATGGAAAATAATATAATAGCACTAAGTGGAATTTATTTCGTTCTATGTGACTGGCATGAGTTAAGGTATCATATATTCATAAGACCTCAAGGTTGTTGCTATATGATATCATTTAAAAATATTTTAAAGTTCAATGAGAACTTTCAATGAGAAGTCTCTAAATTATTAAATATGCACAAAAAGCACAATGTAACCTATGTTGTGAATTAAATGAAACATTGCTTTCTAATTCTTAGAGAGTATTTGCTTTGTCACTCCCACTGCCAAGAGTCTGTGCTTGTCTGCCTGTCCTCAGTATACTCACTAAACCCCTAGGTGATGGTGGAGATTAGAAGACAAAAGAGGATATGGTTATTGTTGCACATTGGGATCAAGAACAGATTATGGAGTCTTGTGATCTCAGTTCTGAAGCGGAAACCTGAGGGTACTTTGGAAAGTAGGTTGGGTGGTGTTCTGCTAGGGGAAACACATGAAGGAAGGAATGTTTCTTTAAAGTGGACACAGATATGAAAGGTTAAGGCAGACTGGTGAAGGAAAGTTTAACTGAAGCAGACAGAGGAGAGAGGATGTTCTGCTAAATCAAGGACACAAATCAAGAATTCTTTGCTACTGGTCTGCCTTATATCAGGTAGTTGAACTGCATTTGTTGGGATTCCATAAGGAGAAATTCACCAAAAAATTCCTGATGATGTACTACAGCTTCTTGACACTTCCAAGGACGTGGGCTAATCAGATGCACATGCTGAGGCAAGACCCATGCTGAAGGCACATGAAGGACACATGGTGTTTGGAGGGTATAAATAGGGCTCGATGAAGGGAGCCACAGAGGGACAGAGGTTAGCTTTCTGGTATAGCTAGTTGTGCACCACTTGTGGGTTTCCTGTCTTCACTTATTTTCTATTCCCTGAGACATTCACAGCTTAGAACTTCTCCTAGTGTACCTCTGCTTACTGGAGCCAAGGTAGAGGCCTGCCTGCCTCTGCTAGTTCTCCTCAACACTCTTGCTAACCACACTCTACTAAACTTTACTGCTGGTGTATCTGTGAAGTATTGGAGTTTGGATCAAGCTGCCACTGCTAACCTGTGAACTGAACTGCCAATTTGCAGACAGCACAGAGGGGAGATTTCTAATCTTTTCTAAACAGGTCAACTTACCTAATATCCTATCTTTCCCACTACCTCTGGTTGGCAATGGGCTACAGGGGAGGTTAAAGCATTTAAGATAAATCATTAAAAATGGAATTTGAAATAATTAAAGTTACCCAGTTCCATCTTCAGACACCATCATAATCTTTAAGAATCCAATATAGAATTATTGGAGGAGGTACTGTAAGAAATGTACAAGAAAAAAAAAAGTCTTTGAGAGATATGCTGGCTCATTTATTTTGTTTCAGTTCTGGTTGTCCATGGTGGCCAAAGGAAGATGTTATTATGGTCATCATAAAGGAGGAACAATCTAGTTCCCCAAACACGTTTGATAATATAATAATGAGAGATGACATTTATTTTGTTCTAAGTGATGGGCTTGAGTTCAGCCTCCTATTGAAAGAAATTGCTATCATATGTAGTGTGGTCTGTGCAATCTCCAAAATTCTTATCCTTAGTTCCTGGAATTCAAGGTGATTCCAGGTTTTGGAAAATGTTGGAAACACCAGGTGGGGAATAAGCTAACCTCAAACTCACAGAGATCCACTGACCTCTACCTCTTAAATTATGGCATTGAAATCCTGCATCATCAAGTCTGGCCAGAAAGATAATGCATGGGAAAGAAAGCAATTTCTAAGTGCTTGTTATAAAACCAAGGGAGAATTTTCTTTCTAAGACTAAGTGTCAACATAAGAAACAGAGTAAGAAATCTTCTAGGGAGTCAGAGGGACAAATGAGCAAATGTCTGCTCCTCTGTGAATGGGATACCTTTGGTATATTACAAGAAGTTAGACATGGATACATTTCATACACGTTTGAATAACCAAGAGGAAGTTTGGTTAGATACAATTTTATACTATTAACAGGTTTCCTGAAAATTCAAATTAAAATAGATAAATAAAATGTTTTTACTTGCTTCCTGTAAGGTTTGACAAAGTATTTAAGATGTTATTAAAAGTCACTGTACTGTCTGTTTTTGTGTGTCAATGTGAAAATGTGACAAAAATTGGTGTCTTCAGAAAGGAAGGAGCCTCAGTTGAGAAAAAGCATCCATGATATTCAGCTGTAAGACATTTTTCAATTAGTGTTCAAAAGGGGAGGGCCCAGACCATGATGAGTAGTGCCAGCCTTAGGCTGGTAGTCTTTGGTTCAATAAGAAAGCAACTTGAGCAAGCCATGGGAAGCAAGCCATTAAGCTGCTCTTCTCCATGGCTTCTGTCTCAACTCCTGCCTCCAGGTTCCAGTCCCACTTGAGTTCCTGCCTTGATTTCCTTCAGAAAGGAAGAGCTATATGGAAGTATAAGCTCAATAAACCCTTTCTTCCCCAACTTCCTAAGAGACTTTTATAGTACCTTTTTATATTTACTATGTGACAATGTAAGTCATATTAAAGGCTGGTAGAAATAGATCACATGCAGAAATTATTTTCTGTAGAAATATGAACTAATGATTGTTATATTTCTTAGTTGATAACATGATATACTGCTAAGTATTGAGAGTATATGCTTTTTCATATAGGGAATTTTGCTCACAAAATTTGGCTATAATTTATGAAATTATGCATATTAATCATGGAGTTAGTATGATAGTACTGATGTTACTCTAAAACATAATGACATTTTTGCTTTTTATATACAAACAAATAAACAAACAAACAAACAACAAGAAACTAAGGCTGCCATCCTCTTTAGTCCATAGCCCAGGTTGGTCTTGAACTCATCCAACACTCTTGCCTCAGCACGGCAAGTGTCTGACCGGGACTACAATAAAACAGCACTTTGACATTTGTATTTGCTTAGCACTCACCAGTGGATTTACACGTATGATGATTAGCTTTTCCTGGCAACCTAATTATCCTACACTTTCTTTCCTTCTTCATCATTAGTCTGTATAATCCATAGTCTTTTCTAATTTTGGACAGTATAGTTCATGACAACGTTAAATAACAAAAACATTTGGATGAGACTTTAAAACAGCAACACGAGTTTGTGAAATGTGCAAGAGACTTTTGCCAAAATTGCCTGTATAAAAAGGCAGAGCAACATTAAATAATGCATGTTACACATATTCAGTAAGTTTCCTGACCCTTTTGGCTTATTTTATTTGGCAAGACAGCATTGAGAATACGCCTAATATTGGAAAAATCATTCTGGTATTTAGCTTGTCTTTCTGTCAAAATACATGCCATAAACTACTCAGGGAAGAGATGGTACTGTCTGCTCTCAGGGAGCTCATGATGAGGAGCAAGGGATGGTGGCAGAAATTGTGCAGCCCACACCAAAGGCGACAGTCAATGCCTAATCAAGTCATGGCAACTATCAGTGAAACAAAAATCAGACAGGAAATTAGTAGAGATAAAGGCTTGCCCCAAAGACCTATGCTATTCAGCTTTTTGAATTATCATTCTCCACAAATTTAACAACAATTACATTGTGTTACACTGATCAAAAATTTCGACAAAATACAGAAGTAACATACTAGAAGCCTTGGAAAAGTAAAGTGATACTTACCTCCAGAGGGAACTTCCTAACAAGGTCCTAGGTAACCATAGAGATGGAACCTTATTTTGCTTGGCATACAATTTCACTTTAAGGTTTCTATGTCTTCTTAACTCCTTCAAATGTATAGTCCGTGTATACTAGCTCTCTCAACATTTTAAAATTTCCCTAGTATGTTGTATTCTTTCACTGATTTTTATTTTTATTTTCATTTTATTGCATTCTTTGCACAGAATTGTTCTCCATTCCACTCCCATCCATTTCACAAAATCTTCTACCACAAAAGTTAAAATTGTGATCCTTTTTATAGTCGTACACTGCTTTTTCTATTACTTCTACTGTGCTACTTTTTACTAATTCTTGTCAAATAATAATGCACTGTCCTGGATAGTTTGTATTAATCTAACAACATAGTATGAGTCACAGTTTCACAGAAAACCTTAAATTATGTTTACCTTTCCTCTATGTCATATAGAATTAAAAAGTGATCATTTTTACTTAATTTTTCATAGAGTGAACATTAACTGGTTTAGAGAAGCTATCATTACCTACAGTAGGTCGGGCCCTACTTGAATAATTTACTAAATGAAGAAAAGATTTATTTATTGTTTTTAAGCATAACTACTATCATACTCTATCAACATGGTGTCCCATGAAATGCTCATAAGTTAGTCAGTTAAGGAGCTATCAAGGCTGGACGGTGGTGGCACACGCCTTTAATCCCAGCACTTGGGAGGCAGAGGCAGATGGATTTCTGAGTTCAAGGCCAGCCTGGTCTACAAAGTGAGTTCCAGGACAGCCAGTACTATACAGAGAAACCCTGTCTCGAAAAACCACCAAAAAAAAAAAAAAAAAAAAGCCATGGAAAAAATTATATATATGGCTGAGGAAGTAAGCTTTCTTGATTCATCTTCCCATAAATCAGGAGTGCTAGCTGTCTGCAGATGAAAACCAGAAGTGCCTCCACATGGCCAGGGCTAGAGAAAACTGCTAGAAAATTCCTCCTTCTGAGCCATGATAATTTTCGTGGAAATACAAAATGAGAATGAATGCCTGACCTACGTGTTTTGTTGACTAAACACCGATTAACCTGTTAATTGTTGAGTGGATGGAGGGTGTGCAGGCTGCATCTAGGCTAGTATGTTACTGGGCAGCACTGACTGCTTCCCGGAGGAGAGAGGAGGTAAATCCTTCCAAAAAGCAGCAAGCAAGCACACAAACAAATCAGTGGGGAAGGAAAAGGAAACAGCGGATTTCCATGTTTGTTGTAACAAAGGGATGCTGTTTTATAGCTGCAGCAAAAAGTTCAGTGGGATAATGTAATGAGTGCAAACATCCCTTATGTAAGGAATCGCTTTATTTGTATTGACAGCATTATTGTGTTTCACCATCTCTGTGCAAAAACATTATTTGCTTGATTTGGGATAAGTAAATAGATTTCACTTCCTTGACTTTATTGGGCAGATTTAGGAGAAAGCTTTTACAGAATAAAGAGACTACAAAAATAAAGGAGATATGATTACCCCATTCCTAATTAGAAAACCTCAAATCGTAGCTAAAGAGCTGCTTAATGTAAGATGAGAATATGTTACATTTCCATTTTTTGCTGTACTTATCAAATGGCTGGATATATCTGTTTATAGATTTTCAAAATGTATTCATATAAAGTTGTTAGTAATAGTTTCATTAATCAGCTTATGCTATATTTGTGTATGACAATATTAATTTGATATTAAAAACTCTTAATGATAAAATATCAAATCCATTCCAGAGAAACTTTAATATCTAATATTGATAAGGATTTACCTGATTACCTCCTTCTAACTATTAACTTCCTCCTTTTCTTTTCGTGGTGGTTTTGTTGATCTGAGGAATTGTCTCCATCGCCCAGGCTATGTCAGTTAGTCACTCTGTAACTGAGCCTGCTCTTGATTTTTCTGTCTCCATCCTGTAAATGCCTGCTATTACAGGCAAGAGCTACTAAATTCAGCTTCCCTTTTCCTTATAATTTTAAGTGTGTGTTTGTGTGTGTGTGTGTGTGTGTGTGTGTGTGTGTGTGTGTGTGTGAGAGAGAGAGAGAGAGAGAGAGAGAGAGAGAGAGAGAGAGAGAGAGAGAGAGAGTGTGTGTCCACATGTGCATGTGTATATGTGTGTGTGTGTGTGTGTGTGTGTGTGTGTGTGTGTGAACATCATTTAGTTCCATGTGCAAAGTTTATGAGTGATCCTACATATTAAATTTAATTAAGATTCTATCAGTTTAGGCTTAACTGTGACCCTATAAGTTAAATCTAATTAAGAGTTTTGTTGCTTTTAAATCTAATGTGAGAGAGGGCAACCATGATATGACTAAATTATGTGAAAAGAATCATTTTTTTTATTAAAAAAACAAAAAGAAGAAGAAAAAGGGGAAGCTTTGTGTGATTTATTAAGCTATGAGTTGGTGGAAGAGGAAAAAAAAACATGCTAATAACATGCTGATCAAAAACATGCTAATAACAGTGACTAGGCTCATAAACAGTTCAATAGCTTAATGAAAAATTTTATATGGTAGACACATGGCGCAAAAACCTGTTAGCAAGCTGCAATACAGCATTGACAGCACACGTGTTAAGGTCAAGCGGAGTTGAGCAGTAACATTATTGCTAGCCATTCTTCCTTGTAGATCGGAACTTTAATCCACAGAGATTGTTAAAGCCTCAGGTGGAGGTTGGGTGATAATGGTGGCTGTTATCCTAAGGAACAGATGGCAGAGTGAGTGACACCTATAAACTTGCAGGCTGTGTTGCTTCAGTGACAAGATGCTAAACCCTTCTGGCACTGGAGTAAAAAAGACAGGTGTCTTGACACAAAAAAGAAGTATCAAAAGTCTGCCTCTAACCATGTATAACAGTGTAACTGCATAACAGTGGAGCAAATTCCTCAACTTAAGGGACTGAAAATATAAATTGGGGTGAATTGATATGGGTGGTTAACTCTTGGATTACTCCCTTGGTTCCTTTTATCCTCTCTCCCTCCTATCGTCCCTCCTTCCCTCTTATCAGTTTTCTTTTCACCTTGTAATGTATATAATTTTTCTTGTTACAGCAACACAATTTTCTCTTGCTACTGAGTTCAAGAATTCATGTGACTATCACCCCCATAGCCTTTTTTTTGATAGAATGAAATGAAATAGTGAAATTTCAGTTACGTTTATTTGTACAATCGGTATAGTATAAACCCAGTCATTCCAAAATCTCTTTCTCTCTCTCCTTCTCCCTCTGTCTCTACCCCACCACCTCCTCTCTCTCTATTGTGTGTGTGTGTGATTTATTATCATTGTAATTATCATGTAAAGTATAGAGATTCATTTGGCCAACAGAGAAAAGACAATAGCGTAAAAACAATTTAACAAATGTACTTCCTTTAAGTTCCATTATCACCTCAACAGATTACTCCTTTCAAAAGGTATTAAACCTAATAACGTTTAATCTACGTGTTTGAATGTAACAGAATTTCTTGGAAGCTAATGAAAATAAAGGATCAATAATCAAATACAAGAACTGTTCATGTTTTAGGTCCAATTCCTTCAGAAAATATGGTCTCCTCATGGACTCCCTGCATACCAATTCTAATTGGTGTAGCCAAACACCTTTTTAGAATATTGATAAATGTGCTAAAACAGTAAACTATTTTATGGTATCCCAATTAAATCTTCTGGTAAGTAAAGAATAAATAAATAAAAATCTTCATACATCTTGGATTGGAACATGAAAGATGCTGGGGCATTTTTGGTGCCATGGAAATATGAATGATTGGCATTACCCATAGACAAAGCTTTACAAATACTTTGAGCTAATTAAGCTTTGAGCCTGCATTACTGAATCTATAAAATCAGTGACATCTACAAATTTAATACTAAGCTCTTATCTAGTTTTATTGTTTGAAATTCTATCTCCTTTTAGTTCTTCCATAGCAAAAGGAATTTGCTCATGGTTACAACTGATTTAACATTTGACTAATCATTGCAGGCTTACCATGTATAATCAGGACTAAATAACAGTGGGATCCTAAACTCTCCACACACAAACCTGTGATGCCTGGATTAGGTTTCTAGATTAAATGTGGGTTCACATTCCTGGTATTCTGATAGTCTATGGCAATTTATTACATTATCCTTTTCTGGGCTTGAGAGATGGCTCAGTCAGCAAAATGTCTTCTCCAAGAGCATCAGTCAAAACTCAGGCACATTACACTTGTCAGTAACCACAACATAAAGGGTACAGATGGAGGTAGCTGCCTGGAGCTCATTGGCAAGCCAACGTTTGTGAATCAGAGAGACCTTCTATCCAACAATAGACTCTGAAGCAAAAGTTCAAAACGATGAAGGAAGACATCTAACATAGCTACTCAATGATAACTTCTGGTTCCCACACATATACAGGTTCATTTTTACTGCCTTGATAAAACCCCATGACCAAAGCAAACTATAGAAGAGTGTCTTTATCATGCCATATTGTTCCAAAGTATAACCATTCATCCTTATATGCATGAGTGCAGCCATGGCAGTGAAAAATCAAGCTAAGTGTTCTCATCTTAAGCCACAAGCAGGAAACTGAGAGAGAACTGAAATTAGAGCCTAGCTTTGAAACCACAAACCGTACACTCACTGACATATTTTTGCCAACAAGAACAGCTGTACCAACTGCAGACCAACCATTCAATGAAAGAGCTAGTGTGAGCATTCTTGATCAAACCACCACAACATACATTCCACCATGATAAACATGTACATACACATACACTATTTTGCTGATATTATGGATTACACATTATTAGAAAAAAAGTAAATTCTTAACAAAAGACCATTTAATTCATTTTGTTAACCTGTTTTTTCTTACAAAGGATTCTAACCAAACAAAATCCAGTCAAATAGAGAAGAATTATTTTATTATTGGACTCACTACAAAAAGTAGCTGAATTATTTTAGCAATTTTATTTAACGTTTTAAGTTAATACATTGCTTGGACTTATAATTTTACTTATTTTGCAATACTGCCATCCAACACAAAAGTCCTCATACCTATATATAAGACTGTATTTGTGTGTATAATCTTTTGAATTATCAAAAAATTTAAAGTTAATGTATACTAGTAACATAAATTGTCCCAAATATGTGAATTTCTTAAGCCAAAGATAGTCCCAGGTTCTATGTTTATTGAAACTTATGTTCACATTATCCTGAACTACTTTTTTCCTAAAGTGTTTCATCTAGAAGCATCCATTAATATTGAGTGTTCTCTACTCTTATAGAATTATGTATCCTTGGAATAAATTCTAGGAGACAGATGTACAAACAAGAACATACTTTCAGTGGCTACATTATGTAAACCCACATGCATGTGCTTTAATAGACCCTCAGAGTTGTGTGAAGGAAAATTTGTAAACTATTCTGCTGGAGCAATGTAAGCATTCTAAATAGGATATTATTGATTTCCATTGTAAAATTCATAACTCAGGTCTTTAAAAGTCTTGAAATAAGTATCTATTGACTTTGGGTCAGTAGAACAAAGATTTTTGGTGCATAATTTAATATGTTTGGGTGGTAATTGATACACTAAAATAATTGTATTGTAGAAAAGTCCACATGATAGGGCAGGCTCTAGAGAATGCAGTTTATGCATTTATAAAGTGATTGCAAAAGATTATTGTATTATACATAGAAATCTGAAAACATTTATAGCCTTACATTTTGTCATTCTAACAATAGTACACAATTGAAATTTATTTTATTGAATGGTTTATCAATAGATGATATTAATGACTTGTGTTTTTCACATAAATTAAATATTTATATAATGTTGTACAATTATATCGTATTGTACATTTTATCACTTACTCAAATCATAAAATTAGCTGTCAAACATTAAATTTTCTGTGTTTCTTACAACTCACAAAGCATGATTTGTTTTAGTCACACATACAAATTACTTTATGTATGAATTCCCTTGCAGAAGATCACCCTTGTATTATTATAAAGATTAGCAGTGAAGTAGAAGAAACAAATTTATCCATCTACCCATGAAATAATGCCAGTGCATGGCATCCGATGATAGCTGGTCTCACACAAAAGCTATCCTCTTGCTAAAGCCTGGTAGGATGTAGAAAGGGATGCAAGCAGTCTCTTTAGAAATGGTCTTGCTTTTGTGAATTGCCTCCTCTACTTTGTTTGACTGATTACTGAAATTTAACTCCTACAGGGAGTCTACCGGTGACTGGGTAACACACAACAAAAATCACTTTGAAAACAGGTGATTGGCTCTCTTTATGTCAGGAGATTTGTTTTTTAATAATGTATATGGTTTTGTCGATTAAATTTTATTTAAGACAAATATTGTTTATGAGGCTGTGCACTTGATAGGAAATAGGAATGCTAGGCATGAGAAAGTGGTATTTATAATCATTGCATAGATATTGAATTTTCTCTAAGTATTGGTACAAAAGGTAGTATTTATTTAAATAAAATTATTTAAATAGGTATGCTGCTTCAAACTATATGTAAAATAGCCTAAGATAAAAGATAAATAATATAAAACTAATATTTTTAAATATTGCATAGGAATACATCCCCATGTAACAGAATCTTACAAAACAGATAAAATTGTAAAGTATTTAAATAGAATTAACATAACCAACTATACAACGTAGAAGGGATTTTGGTGATGATTGCCTATGATCCTAGCAGTTTGAAAACCATAGTAGAAGAATAGCACTTCAAGACCAAGATGGCCTAAACCATGGGACACTGGATCAACAACAACAACAACAACAACAGCAACAACAACAACCACACCCTATCAATAAGAAATAAAGACAACCTCATAGTAGGAGATGTCACCAAACAGAATGAATGTTACAGGCAGAATATCTGCCATTGTTTGATTTGTGAAGGCTTACCATTCAAAGTACTTCATACATTCCTATGAAAAATATTTCAAAAGTATCATTTGAAAATTGTGGCAAAATATTTTCAGGGGCAGAAGATGTTGCTCAGTAGCGAAGCATTTCCTTAGCATGCTCAAGGTCTTAAATTCAAAATGGAAAAAATAAAACAGGGTTAGAGAAGAAAGTCATTACCCTAGGAAAGAGTCTCCCATCTTGTTATGAAAAACTGAGTAAAGCCACCTTGAAATTATTCCCCACACCTCCCAGATTGTATTGAATAAATGGAGGTCTGGTCATACTAAGTAGCCTGTGATAATGAGTTGTTTCTACCATACATAACAGATAAAATTGACAGCAAGATCAAAAGACACATAAGAATGGCATAGATGCTGAGGGGAAGTAACAAACTCAAGTATAGCTTTGCTCACACACGGAGAAAGCACAAAGAGCCATACTGGACAGCAAGAGTAGTTTCAGTTGTTAAGTAGAGGTTAAGTTCCAAGCCAACACATTTGCAACCTGAAAAAACAACAATGGAAACAAAAGAAATCACTGTGGGTAGATTAAGCTCATGCTGGTTAGAGGTGCTTCAGAGATGCAATTTTAAGTTGGCTTGGCCATGAAGAAAAAAAACCTCACTTCAATATGCCCCGGGATAGGAAATTTAAAACAGAAAAATTTTCAGTATTAATAGTCTGACTGATATAAACTATAAACCTCCTAGGAGATTGCCTTGAGATAGGAGGGTACTTGGCTATGAAGTAAAAAAGACATTTACAGGGGTCTCAATATTGCCAGTTTCTATCCAGCTGAATGTGAGCCAGATCCTCAGAGACTGAATTACCCATTATCCACAGGAATTTTCTGCAGATTGAAGAGGAAGGCATCTGTAAACATCTCAGGCCAGACATCTACAGATAAAATGCACTGTAAATTGAGGAGACTAACCATTGACATTGTTTCTTAGGGGACCAGGAGAGCTGAGCCTTCTTGAAGAAAGCAAGGGGAGAATGAACAACAAAGTCATTAAAACAAAAGAAAAGTATAAGTAGTGATTTTGAGAAGGAAGAAATTCTGGCAATTTCAATCAGGCTATAGGCATATGTGTGGGAAACTGTGGCAGGTTCTTGAATTGACAGGAAGCAAGGAAACAAAATAAAAAAGAGAGAGGTACTGGACACCATTTTTGTGAAATAACCCTGCTGGGAGAATGCACAGCATGTTTACTTCACCAAGAATGCTTGGTTGGGTTTTATTTTTCCCTTGAGCATTTAAGATACTATCTTGGAGGCCAGTAAAAGACAGAAAACGATTTTTCTTTGTGTCTAGAGAGATGCTAGAACAGAAATTCAACCAGAAATTTAGAGAATTTGGTGAGACAGAAACAATTCTAAAAGGTCATGTGTGAATAATAGGGACATGGTAGGCATAAGAAAAAAATGACAGAGTTTGCAAATATATAGAATTTATCAATTCAACTTTTATGATTATATATATATATATATAAACATACATACACACACACAAACACACACACACACACACATATTATATACACATATATATGTATATACATATATTCCATACATTCAGTGATATATATATATATATATATATATATATATATATATATATATATACATACATATACATATACATATGTATATACATATATATTCCATACATTCAGTGATATATATATGGCATACAACAGGTACTAATGGGGACAGTGATGCAAATCATGCAAATCATAAACTTTTTCAAAGATTATGGGGAGATGTCTCAACAGTTAAGAGCATTTGCTTTTCATGCAGATGACCCAGGGTTTGTTCTCAAAACCCATTCAGTATTTATAACCAATCAAAATCTCACTATTGTTATTAAAATTTAAAATTTTAAAGCTTTTTCCCTCTACATTGTTCCATCTGGTACATTTCATCCCACATATTCTTCTCATGGTTATATGGACACAGGCGACATTATAAGCTCCTTTCTTCAAATGCACATGCTGTCCATAAAGCATACCTTTTGGCATAAGACTCCCCTTTAGTACTGTAGGGCTAGTTTATATTACACAGGCACATATTAGATAAAGCAACTTATAATGCTATCACCTCTTTTGAAGTTGGTGGCCTTAACACACACATACCAAATAATATTACTGTGCACAAGAAAGGAAGCAATATATCTAGGATATTCATGGATATTTACACTGGGACCAATTGACTGTGAAGAAAAAGAATCTCATTAAAACCTTATATCCAAGTGGATATCAACTGTAATTTTTCTTAATAGGACTTTAAAATGAAGTGAAATATTTTACCATGGAACAACTATTTAAAGCCTGTGCCTTGACATGTAGTCAATATTTTTATTTGATTATATTACAATGATATTATCTTAATGTTTCTAAACTTCAAGTTCTGTAGATGTCTCTCCACAAATAGATGAATGTCAACCTCATGTAATGAACTTGATTGGAGGGGGGGGGCAGGAACCACAAAATCTTAGCAATAAACAGTGAGTGAACACCAAGGTTCAGCATGACCCATGCATGGCCTATTGAGTGATGTTCCTCTATTAAGGAAAATGGCAAAACAGTCAGTGAGTTAGTACTCTCATTTTGTCAATAGCTTTCTATTGAATTACAGAATAAGAGGAGGTAGATCAGAATGATAGACATGCAGAAATTTCTCTTTAGTGTTGTTGATATCCTGTGATTTATCAGTAGAATTCAATTTTCAGAAGCAGACTTTTAAAATAATGACATTCTATTTCCCCTAATACATATAGTATCACCCAGGTAAATGATTCTATAATAAATCTAGTTCTTTTATATTAAGACAAAGGAATTTTTAATCACATCAATGCAAGTTAAATTACTAGTTACTATATTTCAGTGAGTATGAAGGTAATGATAAGATGTTTAATTTTAGAATATTTCACTTTAAAGCTTTCTATCACTTACAACAACTCTCATTGCCAACAGAAAATTCAACTCATCAACCTTAACTTTATAAAGCCACAATCATCATGAATATATTTATTGGTTACCATATCTTATAATAAAGAATTAGAAAACATCCTATGACTTCAAAAGGTATTGTTTAGCAATTTTGTTAAATTAATTATCAATCTTATTTGTTTAATTAATTGTTGTTTTTTGAGAATTTTTAATATAACTAACATTATATCAAGTAGATAAAGCAATAAAATATGTGGTTGATATTATCTATCATCAATATAAAATATATCAGAATTTCTTATATGAAACATTTATAACTTTTAATGATAATGAAACCATTTAAGATTTTCAAAAAATGAGAAAAGAAAAACATTTTAAATCAAAAAAGCTTCTAAAATGTAGAGAAAACTATTAACAAACACCTATTTAGGAGCAACTATTTATTTTAGAAAAAGGTGGGCCATAGAACAATGTACAATTTCTGTTTAGGAAGAGCAATAAGCTGTATTACTTTCTGTAATAGGCTTTAACATTGTACTTATATGAGAATACTATTTGCAGCCTATTATATATATATATATATTTTTAAATTACATGCTCAAGTGAATGGGAAAGCTTTCTTTGTTCACCCAGAAACCTATGGAAACATTTTATACCAACAGTTCTTCAGAAGAAATGCGTATATGAATAAAAGTAATAACTTTGATAGAAAAGTCCATCAATGAGGAGTGAATTCGGCTGCATAAAATAAATGCAAAGTATTAGTCACTTAAAACACCTGAATATTAGCCTGGGGACACAGTTTAATAACAGAGGACTTGTACAACCTAGGAGTTCTTACACTCAATTCAATCCCCAGAACCATTAAAATAAATCAGCAAAAAAATAAAAGCCATATAAGACTTCAGTACTTATTTATCAGAATATGAGTTTTACCTGATGATGAGTAGTGTTGGGGTTCTGGATTTCTTTCCAGTATGCCTAGAAACTTGTTTCAACCTCCCAGAATATAGCTGTTATTTGAACTCCCACCACAAATCCTAGAAACCTTTAAAACCCTAAACTGCATTGCTTTCTTCCAGATGTAGCTAGGTTCACTAAATAAGAAAAAGAAGGGAAGGAATCCTCTTACAAACAGAATTTTCAGATGCATTTCACATTTCCCTGATAGCACATTGGTCAAGTTTTAAGGATTTGGTAATAACTAGAAGTAAAACACAATGATGTCTCATCTTTTATGTCAGTGGCAAGTCCTGAACTGAGGAGTGGAGAGTTCCAGGGGCCAACAAAAGAATGCTTGTGGTGCTAGGCCAAGAACAGAGTCTGCAAATAAACAATCCCATCATAACCGTCAATGACCGTGACCTAGCTGTCCTTTCCTTGAGGAAAATTATGTTTAATCTAACGTGCTTTTAAAATTCTTCTCAATCATGTAACCTAATTTTGCCATTTGAATATTTGAGATTTATTCTGTTAATATTTCAATACTTAGAGAAAATTAAATCATACCCGTTGCTACAATAACCCTTAAAATGAATTTTAAGGAAACGGATGTGTGATCGTGCAAAAGGTTAGATAATACTGAAGATATTTCAATACTTCTGTCTTGTACCATAATCAAATTAGACAATGCAAAATTAGAAAATGAGAAACGCTGTTTAGAGGAAAGTGTGTACAGTGTCAAATGAAAGCATTACTCTTGTCTAGAAACTGGAAGTATTATATGTCTCTCCCTCCACAACACTCATGGATTTTTGTTTTGTAAATATAGTTAAACTCTTAATAACAATTTAAAACTCTGCATATCATTAGTGAACATAAAAGCTTATGATTTAACTAGGGGATATTGTGTACTTGTCTCAATTTTACTGTATTTCTTCTATTGTTACAGACATTGTTCATTATATACTAGGGTTTACATGGCAGATGTAGTTGGGAAAACCCTTCTTTCTACCATCTAGTTGTCTAATGTCTGTCCCAGAGGAAACCTTGTCCCTTACTGGTTCAGCATACAGCATTAGCAGTAATAGATGAGCTATGGCAACGCATGACAGCTGGAGCAAAGAAAATCGGATTGCCTCTTTAGAACGCTTCCTGTGAAATAGTAAGGAAACAGCTGAGGGGCCTGGAAGGTAAAGCAAACAAACTACAATATCACATATGAAAAGGTCCGAGACAGTTCTCTTAGGTTACTTAATGCCAAAATATAAGAGAATAAAAGAAATAATACAGGAAGGAGACACACACACACACACACACACACACACACACAGAGAGAGAGAGAGAGAGAGAGAGAGAGAGAGAGAGAGAGAGAGAGAGAATGAAATGAATCTTGAGTAAGCAGTGTCACACAGTTTATCCTCTCCTCCAGCTAAATAACTTAGGAATTACTTTGATCAGGTCCCAGAACTGCCTTGTTATTACAGTGAATGCCTGCATTTCTTTACGGGGAAGAACTAAACCTCATGCATGTGCAATTGCTTAAACTATGTTAAATGAGTCATAACTGTATAGTGAGTCATTAATTTACCAATTTTAATAGAACTCATCACTGTATGACAGAGAGAGGAGATAATTCACTTGAGTGAAGTTATATGTAATTACAACTTATAAGACACACATTGCAATATTTGAGATACTCTTTCTGAGTAAATTATAGATCTTTGCTGTCCAGTGATATAAGAAATTAAATTCCATTTGTCTAAAACATTACTTGACTGGTAGATAACTATGAAAATATTAATGACTTATTTCAGTTTTCATAGAAATGTATGTTGTACATTTAGAATACATCTCAACTTAGACTTCAACACTTCACCTGCTCAAAAGCATACGATGATCACTGCCAACATAGTTAGAAGACTTGCAAATTGCTACAATTATTATCCCAGTTATAAATATGACTGCCAGCCAAGAGTCATGACTCTTAAACATTCTGTAGCATTTGCTGCTCCTTTATTCAAACAGAAAGAAATTGATGTTGAGTCTTTATTGAACAAAATATATATTATATTAAGCATTGCCTCCTCTGTAATTAAATTTCCTCTGAATCATAACTTACAGAAGGTAAACAAACAATTTGATAAATAAAATGAAGGTAAAATCTCAACCACAATTGAGGCTGCTCATAATCATAATGGTGGTAGGAAAAAGGGCAAAAGAAGCTAAGAAATTAGGATAAATTGATTAAAATAGCAAAATGGGTATGCAACTATTTTAATATGTTGATATTTAGTTACACAAATAAAATATATTTTATCTTACTGCACATTCTTTTTTTAAATGAAGAAGGTAACCTTGTAACAATTATCAAATAATGTTGTTTAATTGCTTTAAAAATTATATTATTAATGTTTATTATTTAAGGTGTATTTTCATTCCCAAACTGATTGATATTTATGTTTGTAATGAAAAAAACTTAATATGTAGTTAACTACATATTATATAGCTAATATAAATACCACTTTCTTAATCAAAATATTACTTATTTTTATTGAAATAGATTCTTCTCTCACACAATACATCTTTACCTCAGTTTAACTTGTTTCTACTCTTCTCAGTTCCCTTATCAGGTCTTACCATACCCACCTCCCCATGCCATTTCCCTTTGAAAAGAGCACAAAACACAATACAGCAAAACAAGGGAAAGACCCTCATATTGATGCTGGTAAAGGTAACACTACAGTAGCAGAAGAATCCCAAGAGTTGGCAAAGAGTCAGAGACACACCTTCTCCCGCAGTTAGGAGTCCCACAAAAACACCAAGCTAACAGTCATTACATATGTTGCAGAGGATCTGGTGAAGTCACATGCAGGTCCCAGGTCTCCTGCCACTTCAAAGTCTGTGAGCCCATATCAGCATTGCTTATTTGATTCAGCAAGAGAGATGTTCTCCTGATGTCCGCTATCCCTTCCGAGTCCTACAAACTTTCCACTTGCTCTCCTATGTGGTCCCCACTCTCTCTAAGGAATGGACAGCATGGAGATTTCTAATTTAGCCTTTCTCTCTGTACAATGTTTGGTTGCAGATCCTTCTACCTGTTTCTAGCCTCTCTAAGATTGGACAAGGCAACTTTTCATGACTATAGCACCATAACATTAGGAATCATTTCATTGATTTGTTTGTTTTATTTTGCCAGTAGTGTTTGGTTCTACTGAAGGCCTTTGGACTACCCAGTCTCTAATTAGGGAGCATCCATTTACTGTAAGTCATGGGCTCTCGATCCTGGTCTGGGCCTCAAGCTAACCAAACACTGAATGGTCATTCCACTATTTCACCAGCACATCTTGCAGACAGGACACATTGTAGGTACAGAGGTTCATGGTTGTCTTGATGTCCAGGTTTCTCTTTCTGTAGCCTGGAACATAGCTTTTTACACCCAATAGACTAGAATGTATGGGTGAAAATTTTCAGAAATAATAAAATATATAAAAAGTCTCTAAACACCAATCACTTTTTAAAAATGTAAACTCACACATTTTAATAGTTTATCATGTTATCCAAGCTATTGAGTCTGGCCTTGTCTGGTATATATTTCACATAAACCCAAAGCTAGTGTACGATTAAAATTTTGCTTCTTCCAAATGTTTTCTTCTGTTGCCAAAGACAAAATACATGTGGTTAGCTAATAAACTCTTCGGAGACCAGGCCCCTACTAATTATAATTTCCTATGCTGATTTCTAATTTCTTTGTAATATCAGTAACAGTTTTAACACCTTGTCAGGCATTCAGGAACCTCCATCTGTGCAGTATGGTGTATTCGCGAAATAAACCCATCTGTACAGCTGATTAGAAATTGGATTAAGTCCATATTTTGACTTTTCCCTGCAAGAGGTGAATCCTAGTACAGTTGTTGGCTTTCGGGGAAGATTCTGGATTGACTTACAGGCAGAGAGGTAACAGACTAAACATTTTTTTTTTTTTTATTTGAATGTTTGCTATTCAACTTTATTTCAAACTTAGATAAAAATCACATATTATTGAAATCAGATGTAACAAATTAACCCATTTAAAAACAGGATATCTAATTTAATTGTTTATTAGCATGTGAGAATGTGTGCTTGTGTGTACATGCATACCACACTGGAGCAGGTAAGGTCAGAAAACAAGAATAGATACATTGGCACTGGACTTAATAGGTGCTTGTGAACCTCCTTGCTGGTCCTGCAAATGGTACAATACTTTTCTGCAAGTCCAATAAGCACACTTCATTTTGTATCCATTTCTCCAGCCTCAAGAATTAGGAGATGCCTTTTTATGATTGCTTTATATATAAAAGCCTGTTTTTACAAAAATGTAAATTGACAATATTTTATTTCTTCTACTACTCTCTATAAGTAGTATTTAATGTTAAATAGACAATTGTGAATGGTCTCCATGAGGTAAAGACTAAGGAATAGTGACTGAAAACAAAAATTATAAAGGCATAATTCTAGTATGATGCTGTAGTTCTTAGATAAAAAATTAACAGAATGAGTATAAAAAGAAAACATAAATGTGGAGATATAGAATTCTTTGTTTGTTTGTTTGTTTGTTTGTTTGTTTGTTTGTTTTTTGAGACAGGGTTTCTTTGTATAGCCTTGGCTGTCCTGGAACTCACTTTGTAGACAAGGCTGGCCTCGAACTCAGAAATCTGCCTGCCTCTGCCTCCTGAGTGCTGAGTGCTGGGATTAAAGGTGTGCGCCACCACACCCTGCAAGATATAGAATTCTTAATAACAATGGTTTTGAGCTTTGGATCCTGACCGTGCTCTAGTATAGGGTAATGTCACGAAAGTTAAACAGTTGAATGGATCTCAGTTGTCATTAGGCTGGGAGAGAACAAAAATGAAAGCCTTTCTATAAGAAGATGCTTAGTGCTGACAGAAAAGAATATGTGGGATCCTGATTCAGTTGCTGTCATGAGGAGATATATAGAGATATAGATATATGGAGAGAGAGGGGGTTTCTTTTGGGATCCCTTCATCACAATGGATTCAAGCATGGTAAGAAGTACACTCATCAGTCATTTAGGACAGACATTGACATAATTATCTCCCTGATGAAGAGATATTTATTGGCTAATATGATAGTTAAAATGTATAAAACACTTTGGAATCAAAGGAAATATTTTTGCCAGGGTTACTGAAGCATTGAAGAGTATAATCAAGAGACAGTCATACGTAAATAGTACCCCAAATCACAAAGATGGTTGTGAAATGGAGTTTGGCATAAAACATTCTAAAAAGTGGGATGAAAAGTGCAATGTGATAAATGTTACCTTCTGGATAATGGGATAATTCCAATAGACTTTACATAAAATGGCTGTGGGTTTTCATACTAGTATTTAAATCATGCAGAAAGTTGAAAAAAGAAAATTTAGACTAGGCACTATGGTAAATTCCAACTCAGCTGAAGCCAACACGTGAGACTTCATGCCAAAAGAGAGAAAGTTTTTAACAGAAATAGAAACGAAATGTAGAAATATCAAGCTTTCTTATAATATAAGCTGTTCAGTGGTTAGTAGAGAACAGATAAGGGATGTGACTGTACTATCAAGGTTTATTTACCATTCTTGGAAACATCCCACAATATACCTAGGCATCATGAATGCCTTGCTTTAAAAGGTATAGCTTCTGTCCACTCAGGCTGATTCTTTCACTCAAGAAAGAATTCCATATATAATTTGAGGAGCCCCAGCCAGACATCACACAGAGAGACCTTAGAGTATAAAGTCCTTAATGGGATGTCTCCATCAAATTGCCCCGCCCCTTCAGAAATCAGTGAATCCTTCTAAGGAAAGGTCAGAAAGAGTATAAGAACAAGAGGTAATGAAGGACACTGGAGAATAAGGCCCTCTAAATCAATAAAGAAAAGCTCATCTGACTGCATAGAGACTGAAGCAACAAGCATATTGCTGAAACAGGTTACCTAGGTCTTCAGCATAGAAATTATAAATTTCAGTTTAGTATTTTCATGGGACTCCTAAGTGTGTGAATAAATGGGACTCTGATTCCCATGCCTACTCTCAGGCTCTCTTCACCCTGTTGGGTTATCTTGTCCAAGTTCAAGGTGACAGTTTTGCTTTATCCTATTATATATTGTTTTATCATGTTTTGTTATACCTTGGAAGTCTATTTTTTTCTAAAGAGTGATAGAGAGGGAGTTGGACCCAGACAAAAGAGAAGGTAAGGAAAAGGTTTAGAACAGGGGGAATTTCAATCAGGATGAATTTATGAGAAAGAATATCTATTTTAAATAAAAGTGAAAAAATGAAAAGAAAGAGTTCCCCATGGGAGCACTTCACCCTAGTCTGAAAGAAACACCAGGAATTAAACAAGCAAACAAAGAAACATAAAGGGGAGTTTTAATTTCCCTACATTTATGCTTTGCTTTCTGAGATGCCAATGAATCATCTAATTTTCATTCTTCAAAATCGATTCCTTTATTCTTTTTTTCAATTTTTATTATATATTTTCTTAATTTACATTTCAAATGCTATCCAGAAAGTTCCCTCCCGCCTCCCCCCGCCCTGCTCCCCTGCCCACCCACTCCCACTTCTTGGCACTGGCATTCCCCTGTATTGGGGCATATAAAGATTGCAATACCAAGGGGTCTCTCCTCCCAATGATGGCCGACTAGGCCATCTTCTGCTACATATGGAGCTAGAGACAGGAGTTCTGGGGGTTCTGATTAGTTCATATTGTTGTTCCTTTTCTAGGGTTGCAGACCCCTTCAGCTCCTGGGGTTCTATCTCTAGCTTCTCCATTGTGGGCCCTGTGTTCCATCATATAGATGACTGTGAGCATCCACTTCTGTACGAGACAGCTATATCAGGGTCCCTTCAGTAAACACTTGCTGTCCTATGCAATAGTGTCTGAGTTTAGTGACTGATTATGGGATAGATGCCCTGGTGGGGTAATCTCTGTATGGTCAATCCTTTCCTCTTAGCTCTAAACTTTGTCTCTGTAACTCCATTCATGGATAGTTTGTTTCCTATTCAAAGGAGGAATGAAGTATCCATGCGCTGGTCTTCCTTCTTGATTTTCTTGTGTTTTGCTGGAATCTTTTAAAATACCAAACAAATGACATGTAGTTTTGTTTTTATTTATTTATTTATTTTTTTTAAAGAAACAATGTGCTAGATCATAATTTGTAAATCAAAGCTACTCAGGTAAAAGTTTCTTGCTTTTGTAAAGCATTAATAGTAATCAGCATGAGAAAACAGAAACTTAATCATCATGCACATAGAAGATGATAATTATATAGAATTCCAATGTCAACCACTTAGAGAAATAATATCCAAATTAAATCAACTAAGAAAAAGTAACAAGCTAGTGGGTGCTATATAGTATGGAAAGAGAATTCCCTGGGTACCAAGCATCCAAACTTGAGCAGATAAAAAAGGAGCATGCGACTCATGTAAGTAAATATGAAGAGCAGGATAAGTTCGAGGGATACACTGGTTGTAATTATACACAATATAATTAGTGCCCACTGAGTCTTGATTTTACTTGAGTAGAGTCCACCTTAATGTTTTGAGGATAATAACAATACGTCATTCAGGGTGTTATAAATCACCTCCAGGGACTTGTATGAAAACTCCAGGGCTGAGCAATACCCAGATGTTGGTACGTTGATGAAGGAAGACAAATACATAAGGCTCTTTTATAGAATAAGCAGGGCGAAAATATAACCTCGGAGAACCATGTTTGGCTAAGCTCATCCTGTCCATTTTACATGTCTGGAAACTATGTTAAATATCTTGTAAATTGTGCTGACAAGGTTCCCTCTAGAGTAAAAACTAGGGAAAGTGTAGAAAGGAAAAAAAAAAAAAAAGAGCGATGCCATCATTTCCCTCCTCTTCTTCAGCACAGCAAGAAGCCATCTGTTTGGGAGCTGCTTTCTCCCATTTACCATAGAAGCAGACAGTGATTTGCTTAGGGAAGGTGTGAGCACATTAGGATTGCAAGGTGGCTTTTTATTCCACCAGGCAAAGAGCAGGTGAGTCAGACACTAGTGCTCATAATAGTAAGTCAGTCTCCTGTGACCTTCAGTCCCTTGTGAATACAACTAAAGAGACTTAGGAAGAGTCTTATTCTGCTTCTTGAAGCAGAACGTTATGAATATGTTTGGACACAATTATCATGTTCCTCACTGCAAGTGTTAATGGGGAGAAAACCACTCCAAGAATTGGTGTGGGTACCATTGCTTATAAAAACGCTTCTGTCCAGTGTAGGAAGTAGGAACTACATAATGCTGTTTTTACTTATGTGAATTGGAATTGAGCTTATAAATTCATTCCTCACGAGGGCAGGCATTTGAAGTGTTTAGTTGCCTCTCATGGCTAGGACTATTTTAGTGGTGTGTTCAGACAAAGAAACTTCCAAAACTACTACTCCAGCAGGCCATTTTCTTTATTTTCTGATATGTGGTACATTCATCCACAGAAGAAAGCAGCTGCATCAAGTTACCATGTAGCTTAATAAATATTTGACATTATCATAAAAGGTGAAGTTTTATGTATTTCAGTATTTTAGGTTCATATTTAATCAAGTGAAGAGATGTGTTAACATTCTTTGTAATCAGGCTAAATTTAAATAATGGGAACTATTTTGTTAGACTTTTTCTTGGTTTACAAATGAAGATCTACCTACCTACCTACACACACACACACACACACACACACACACACACATCTATCATCTATCTATAATGATCATCTATATATCTATCATTTGTGTCTATCCATCTATCTATTCATTTACATAGGTGTTATAAAGCTAAAATTGACTTTACAATTCTAGCTATGGCATAACCCTAGGACATGTGTCTGCTTTGGCATATTGTTTTAACAATGTACATGTTTGATATTTCAATGTGAGCAAACAAAACATCATTTCCAATTGTTGTTATTTATTGTGAAATTTTGTGGATGTGCATTTTTTTGGAATTTTATTTTAAAAATTGTTCTCTTCAATATCGATTATCATATGAAACATTTAGGATATCAGTATACAAAGAATTATTAACACAATGTTATGCTTCATTTATATATAAATTCACATTGAATAGTGTACTTCTTAAGTGAAATAACATTCTGAAGGATGGCATTTTCATAAACACTTGAATGCTAAATTTCATGTTAACCTGCATTACTACATATTGCCAGTATTAACTACATATTACCAATCACAAAACATAACCAAACATATTTTTCATAAATGCAGGATGAATAGATTCAAAGTGGAAAACATTCCTGTAAACAAGGTATGTGGCTGCCAAGAAGGCCTGGCCTAACTTTGTATTATGAATTAGAGTCAAACAACACATAACAGAGCTCTAAGAATGTATAGAAGCATAGTTTCGTTTCTTTTCTTTTCTTTTCTCTTTTTTTCTTTTCTTTTCTTTTCTTTTCTTTTCTTTTCTTTTCTTTTCTTTCCTTTCCTTTCCTTTCCTTTTCTTCTTTTCTTTTCTTTTCTTTTTATTATTTTATTTCTTTTTTTAAATTTATTTGTATTTTTTTTATTTTTTGAACAATTTTATTAGATATTTTATTCATTTACATTTCAAATGCTATCCCCAAAGTCCCCTATATCCTCCCCCTGCCCTGCTCCCCAACCCACTCCTGCTTCCTGGCCCTGGTATTCCCTTGTACTAGGGCATATAAAGTTTGCAAGACCAAGGGCCTCTCCTCCCAATGATGGCTGACTAGACCATCTTCTGCTACATATGCAGCTATAGGCACACTTTGTGGGCGTACTGGTTAGTTTATACTGCTGTTCTTCCTATAAGGTTACAGATTCCTTAGCTCATTGGGCACTTTCTCTTTTCTTATTCAGGTGTTTTGGGATACACAGAGTGAAGCCGAAAGCAGATCTGATCAGATTTTTGCATGAAACACACTGTATTGATACAGCTATTTTTACTGCTATTTCCAGGTGTTTTCTTACATATAAAACTATATTTTTGAAGCTGATTTTCTTTTCTCAATTCCTCATGGCTGAGTATCAGATGCCTTATGTTATACACTTAGAATTCTGTATTCTCTTGGCTATGTGAAAATTAGAATATCATATATTTAAATTCCAACGCTCTTCTAAAACTAAAAATATTTTTTTTCTATTCCTTTGCTCTTTCCTTTCTTGCAAACCTATACATAGTTATATATATTCCATTCTGGTAATATTATCATAAACCTCAATGTGTTACTGGTGCTTATATCAGGAATACATGCAATGTATTTTTTTTTTCTTTCATGTAGTACTTTAAAAAACTCCATGAAGTAAATCAGGAAAGTCATTGTAAAATGAAATACTTAAAACTAAGACTCAATTTTTCTTCCATTTTACAATTTAATTCCCAGGAATGTAGAGATTATAGTACACATTGCTAAATATAATAAAAAGAAAAGATGGAAAAGAAATGTACAGTCTAAAGATACAAAGAAGCAAGTTAAGAGAATTTAAATATAATCACACATAGGAATAAAATCCAGATGTATCCTATGAAAATATATAAACATGTAATTTGCATCAACCATGGAACGTATCTTTTGATCTGAATTCTGAATGACAAACAGAACCAAAGCACACTGATGCTTGAGTGATGGTAATAGCTAAACCTGTTGTTAGGTTAGTGCAGTAATATTATGGTCAACTGTCACTTAGGTTAACAAAGATTTTAGTCAAATGTGTGCATAGGTCTAGTGAGTATATTTCCTTGTGTTTCTATGTAGTATATGCCAAACGTGCACAGTTGTCTGTGGATTTCATGATGGAATAAGTTCTTGTAGAGCTGGAGTTATAGTCAGTTGTGAGTCACCAGAACATTGTACCTGAATATTAAACTCAAGACTTCTTAAAATGCTGGAGGTGCTCTTATGCTCTGCGCCATGTTTCCAACTCTAGTATTGAAACAAGACGTCTTGAGGAGGTGACTTGTGGACTTAGGAATGAAAGGCCAAAGAAGAAAGAGTTATTCAGAATAGCAGAAAGAGTAATTGTTATAAAAGTAAAAATGGAATTGCTGAGGTAATTCAGTCAGCGAAGTATTTGGCATGAGGATCTGAGTTCCAATTTTAGCACCCACAAAAATTGTGCAGAGGGATGAAATATTGATTGTACAAAGTCAATATTTGAGTGCTAGAACTGAAATATAGGGAAAGAAACAGGAAGGTCTCTATGCTTTGGTCAATGAAATTCATATTAAGGGAGACCTGTTTTCTCAAAATGTGTTGGATAGACTGAAGAAGACACCTGAAACTGACTTTTCACATGATTTACAAGCATTCATGGGTTTGAATATTCATATATATATATATATATATATATATATATATATATATATGAGAATATGTATATATGAATATATATATATATATATATATACCATGTGCTTGCCACATTAAGCAAACATTTACAAATAAGGAAATCAATCTAGCAGGAATAGCTCATTGTGTTTCTCTTAGGGAAATTATGACTTAATGAAGATTGGTCCTCCAATTTCAGTAACTTCATGAGTATTTCTGTACATCATCCTATTTGAAGCTGGTATCGCATTGGCTGAACCTAAAGAAAAGGCAGATAAATCTCTCTATAAGAAATAACATAGTTGACCCAAAGTAGTAGGAAAGGGATTAGCTTTCATATTTTGTGAATTAAACTGTAAAAGTGATGGCAGCAATGTATTTGAAGTCTCTGGGTCATATTATTAAAATAAAATGATTCTAGGTGCTATAAAACACAATATTTAAATGAGCTATTTTCAAGAAAAATATAAACACTGTCACATGAACTTCAAAAATTGAATATTCTTTCTTTTTGTCATATAAAACAACAAAATGCACACTCCATATTATTTTCAGTGTAATATGCAATATTTCCCAATTTGTCACCTCGATACTTCTTTCCATAATTATTTCTTATCAAATACTGTTTAAATGTTAATATATACTTACATCTATGTCTATCTATCTATATATGTATCTATGTATCTATCTATGTAAGTATCTATCTATCTATCTATCTATCTATCTATCTTTATAACAACAGGTTTTGCTTATATTTTCAAGGGAAATTCCCTTTACCTTTGAAGTAAAATCAGGTCATACTGTTCATATATCTGAAAAAAAAGAATACTTTATGCTTTCTTTAGACCTTTTATCCATTTGTCACCATTCAACTGCAAGGTTGGGGAGTTTGACCACATGAACAATCAATGAAGTTCCCTGAAGTTCTAAATCCTGTGGTTTTATTTCTTGGAAAACCACCTAGTTGAAAGCCAATGTTTGTAGCAAAGATCATTTGCAGACACTTTCTTAAAAAAAAAAAAAAATAATACAGCAGCACATTTCAACTTCAATCACAAGGTGATAAGATCTTGTTGAATTACTAATTGAAAATCAGCTCATGTGTTCTGCAGGTCAACTTTAATGGCATGATTCTATTTTGCTTTATAGAATTACAACCACATTGTTATCAAAGTGGCTCCAAGAAATTCTTAAAAAAAAAAAAAGCATATTTTCAAAGAAAGAAGCATATTGCTATTAATGATGCCAGGGAACTTCAGGAGCTTGCTCACCAAATATTAATTTTTCTATATTATTCCTACTCTCATTGTAGTGTTACACCCAATTAAAGCATCAAGCACTTAACCTATACTTGTGAAAAAAGCAGTTTATGATGGCTGTAATCATACTCCCATAGGCCCAATTATCTCTGTTGGCTTCCAATTAATCCATAGAGTTTTTAGGACCTTCTTTTAATTAGAACGCTGCCTCTGAAAGAACAATCTTCCTTTTTTTTTTTTTTTTCATATATCACTTTATTATTTTCCTTTACTGGAACCCTGCAGGGTGGGAATACTACTTTGAAATGTACTTGTCGGTTTGATGACTGGTAGAGATTAATAATGATGATATTTTTAACTGGCAACTGCTTCTGAGTATAGTTAAAACTGGTAGCTTTTCCCACTGAAACTAATGGCCAATATATACAAAATGAGAGGAGACTTAGCTTCTATTTTGATGTTAAATATGTTTCTGTTTAAAACCCATTGAACTTTTGCATTATACCTCTGAATGTGAATATTACAGCCCTTTCATGTCTATGCAAATTATGTTAGCCTTATTACCTTTAGGGAAATAAATATGTGTTCAATTAATATGTAATAAAGTGAGCTGTAGGTGGAAAACATTTGTTCCTAGTGAAATTTTGCCTGTCCTGCCTCCTATTGGCCACAGATAACGCACCACTGATAAGCTGTCTCAGAGCAAATGCTCTTCGGTATATTTGTATTTCGATAGCTGGTCAACGTGTGAATTATTTTTTAAGAGTTCCTGAAGAAAACACTTTGAAACTGTAGGCTGAAATCTCAAGCTGCGTCACTCTCTGCAGCCAGCCTTCAAAACAGTTAGCGACTATTGTCTTATGTGAAAATGGAAAGTTCTGATTTACTTCAGAATTTACTCAATTTTGCGAGAAGATTCCCTTTGTCACAGTTGGTATAGCTGCTGCTCCCTTGACAAGGGGCTCTTTTGGCTGAAGAGGCAGGGATTCAGTTATTTCTTTTTAAAATTGTGTGCTATTGAGTGTTTTTAGAAAGTTAGGCATTACAATAGTTAACTTCCCCCCCCCCAAAAAAAGTGTTGTATTATCTGGAAAATGTGCCCAGCAAAATGACATATACAATTAGTCCCACCACTTTCCTGCCTCACACATTTACTGGTATGTGCAATTGTACAATTATCATGGGGATAATTTGCATATTTAATGGACCAATAAATTCACAAGATGTCAACTAATAGTGAAAGTTACAAAACTGCAATATATATATATATATATATATATATATATATATATATATATATATATATATATATATATCCTGTGGTTATTAATAATCCAGGTACAGATTTCCATACAAATGAGCAAAAACAATAAACTGAGATTTAACTCTGGTAATCGCTAATGCTCTTTTTCTCAGACTCAGAAGCATGTGTTACTACCACAATTTTTGAAAACGGTTCCCTGTACTAGTCTTGAGTAATCTGGACTCAGCCTCTGAAATTTCTTCGATGGTTCCAGCTGTTTGCTAATGGCTTGGGATATTTACAAGGCTTCCATCAAATGTTTATGGAAGGAAAAGCGAGGAGAAAATAAACTCAAAGGATTACTCAATCTTTGCTTGGTGAGAATGCTCCATATCTTGGTAGACATGACTATTATGACATGTTTTTAGTACCACAGGTAAAATAGAGAAAAGGTATATTGAACAAAGTTCAGCATTATTCAATATGTCCCCCAATCTCAAACCTTCGGGAGGATTAGTGGAATGAAATTGCTTAGGATCTGACCTTTCATTGTCAAGCTGTCCTCTCCAACTTTCTGAAGATTCCTACCATGCCGTTTGAGTTGAGGTCTAAGAGAAATAGGAATAAAATATTATAAGTATGGGTCAGTTTATTCTTTAGATGATATAATCTCCTAAAATGTGTATAAGCATTAGACCCTAGATTTCAATGAAAGTAGAGGCCTGAATAAAGACTAAATCAAACATTATTAAGGTAGTCCTTCCTCCTGTTTTTACATGGAGAATTGTATGAAGAATAAATTGTCAGGGTGTTGTATTGTGAGCAACGAATTGTAAAAGTGGGTTCTGCTTAATGCAATTAGGCTAAATAATCTCTGAAAAAAAAAAAAAAAAAAAACATCTCCTTCTCCATAAACGAGTTATCCTTCTTCTTATAGAAGAGCATGTCCCTGAAAGGTCCTGGGCTTAGCTGTGATTATGATTTGGGTGTTCCTTTTCTTCCCTTCTGTCAGTTAACTATTCTGGAAGTTGATAACAGTTTTCATACAGGAATATGTTTTCATCTTGTTCCTGCCACCTTCCTTTCCTCCTCTTTCCCCTTTTTTCTTTGTTTTCTTTTCTTTTTTCTTTTATCTTTTTTATTTATTTTTTGAGGATATAGAGTTTCTATTTTTTATTTTTATTTTTATTTTCTTTGGTTTTTTTTTTTTTTGAGACAGGGTTTGTTTGTGTAGTCCTGGCTGTCCTGGAACCCACTCTGTAGACCTGCTGGCCTCCAAATCAGAAATCTGCCTTCCTCTGCCACCAAAGTGCTGGGATTAAATGCATGTGCCACCACTGTCTGGCTTCCTCTTTCCCTTATTTTGCACTTGGAGCAGTTGAAGATCAAACCCAGGTCCACATACATGCCAGACCATCCTTCTTCCACTGAGCTATATCCTTATCCTTTCCCACAGGTTTCTTTCCACCTTGATTAAACTTACCCTCTACACCAGGCCTGATACAGGGTCCACAGAGGGGTTTTAAATGCTTGCATTCAAATCATTAAGCAGCACTCAGATGACTTTAGTTGGTTGCCTATAATATTACTCTAGTTTGTTGTAGTTGTTGTTTTTGTTTTGGCAATAGGATCCTGTTAACGTTATTAGAAGCACTAAACTAATAAGTAACATTATTAGAATCACTAAACCTTTGATAAAAAACAAACAAACAAACAAACAAAAAAAAAACTCGTGATTTCATAATACCACATTACACTAATTGATTTCAGTTGTTACATATATTACCCAAGAGACCAAGATTCCAACTAATATTCTAAATTTTGTTTGTTTGCATGTGTGCAAAGCCCCAATACATTCTGAACTGTGGATGCCCGCCTCAGTCTGCTAACTGACTCTTTTACACAGGCATTATTGGTTTCTAGGTCTAAAGACATTTTTGAAGACCAGTGGTATGATTTTAGTATTTTCTTTCTTTCTTTCTTTCTTTCTTTCTTTCTTTCTTTCTTTCTTTCTTTCTTTCTTTCTTTCTTTCTTTCTTTCTTTCCTTCTTTCCTTCTTTCCTTCTTTCTTTTTCTTCCTTTTCTCTCTTACTCTCTCTGCCCCTTACTTTCTTCCTTTTATTTTTATTCTTTTCACATAGCTGGTACTTTACAGATTTAGATTTCTATACTGTGATGGTTTGAACCACAACAGAATTGTCTGCATTCACTCCAAATTAAAATATTTGTGAGGTTCATGCTTTGGTATTTCCATATTTGGGTCTTAAATTATATTTCTCTCCCTTTGAACACTTACTCTTGATTAGAAACATTGAAACTTTTATTAGTGAGCCAATCACCTCAGGGGATATCTTGATATCTCCTTTTGCTGGGCAATGGCTTCTACTTTGGCAAGATCACATCTGGCAAATGTTTCTTAATTACTGGAACCCTCAAGAACTGAGACTGTTGCTATTGAGTTGTGACATTCCTCAATGCACACACCCAGAGTCCCCTGTCACTCACAACCATGCCAGGCTTTCGTTAACTTATCTGTTTTCATTTTTCTCCCCTCTCCACTTTTACACTCTAACCTCCTTGTGCCTTTCCTATCTTAACATTCTTATACTGTTTTGTGTCTTTCTTCGGTACCCTATTTACCAGATAGGATAGATTCCTCACTTTAGTCCAGCTTCCCCACTGTGATACATCTAAATGATTGCACTTAACTTCTGTACAATCTTCTGTAGAGCAGCTATCATTCCATTTATTTCAGGAAAACATTGCTGAGTGAAAGTGAGGTAAAGCATACAAATTGGCTCCAAAAGAGCTCTGAAATGTGTTCTTTGAATAGTTTTGCTCAAACTATACCACTACATTCCTATGTCAAAGGTAACTTATTTTAAATTATTTATATTGCATATAAGATGAAATGGAGAATTATAAATTATCACTATGAATATGTACAAAGAATACCATGTATAAAATGATTCCATTAATCATGTTTGTTTTTTAAATACTGGATATATTCTGTTGAGAATAACAACTTTTGAAATAAAGTAATGCCATGCTAAAAATTAGTAAGAATGAATATGATGTCATGTATTAGGATTATTCTTAGCACCAGGGTTCTATAAATTTTTTAACCATTAGTAGTAAACATAATATCCATATTGACAATAACTACTTTTTAAATTTAAAGACATTAATATTTTACCTTAATGAATTGCTTTCTGTCACAAATTCTTGGTGAATGAATATGCTCTATGTAGCTCCTGGGAAAATATTTCTCCAATAATCTTGTAATTTATAATGTTCCTTTAGATTTCTGGTGACAAATTTTAAACATACCTATATCAGTCACTCTGTGTTTTTTTTTTTTTTTAACATTCTTATTCATTCTTTTGTTATTGTTGTTGTTGTTGTTGTTGTTGTTGTTGTTGTTGTTGAAGTATTTGAAACAGTCCTTGCTATTTAACCGTGACAGGCCTGGAATCTTCCCTGTTGAGCAGAATAACCTCAAATTTCTGCCAATTCTCCTGTCTCTAATTTCTGCAAAAATCAATGTGAATATCTACAAAAAATACTGCAAAACTGTAAAAGTATCTTTGGCATTGTTGGTTACTTTCTTACTTGCTCCAAAACTACCAGATCTTTATTATCCTGTCACTGATGTGATAACATTTCTGCTATAAACAGTTTAAGAGAGGAAATTTGATTGTGGCTCGTGGTTTCAGGAGTTTAAATTCACAGCCACTTGGCTCTTCTACATGGTAACACATTCCATCCCAGCAGGCAGCATGTGGAAGAGCTAAATGGCTCACCTTATGCTAAACAGGATCCGAAGAGAATGGTAAGCCGATGAGCCTAGGAACATGATAACATGTCCCAAAGCATATAGCCTGTATCTTCTGTAACCTGTATCTTCTGTAACCTGTATCTTTTTTTTCTCTTCCATTTTTTATTAGATATTTTCTTAATTTACATTTTAAATGCTATTCCGAAAGTCCCCTCCACCCTCCACCCTCCCTGCTCCCCTGTCCACCCACTCCCACTTCTTGGCCCTGGCGTTCATGGCTCAGCCCTTAAAGGCTAGGCTCACAACCTGTATCTTCTAACTATATTCTAACTTAAAGTATCACATGCTATACAATTATAAAACCATGAATCCACACAGTAAGTTACAGACCTCATGTTCTAAAGAACTATAGACCATCAATAGCTCACAACGAACTTCATAATATGAGTCTGGACATTCTTTATATTCATACCATGGTATTGGTTTTGTTCTGTGCTGGGAATGCAGAGGTGTTTGTGTATGATTGCTAACTCCATGTCACTTGTTCACCTTTTAGTATGTAGAATAATGATAGTTACCTTTCTGTAATAAATTTCCCTTGGTTCTTGAAAACCAGACTCTTTAAACCAAATAAAAATTTAAGAGCATTGGCTCCTCTCATGAAAAGTCTGGGTTCCATTTCCAGCTCTGAAATTATAGCTTACAACACCTGTAACTCCAATTACAAAATATCTAGCTTACTCTTTATATCTCTGGGGGCACCAGGCAAGTAAATGGTATAGATACATTCATTTCAGAAAACATACACACACGAAAGAAAGAAAGAAAGAAAGAAAGAAAGAAAGAAAGAAAGAAAGAAAGAAAGAAAGAAAGAAAGAAAAAAAGAAAGCCTTTAAAAGTGTGTTAATGGAATTTCTGTCACTTTGTTCAAATGCAATGTGACCTATTGTCTTAGAGGTATAAAGTAATGATCTATGATTGTTTCAAGGTCTGACATTGGGACATGTGCCATAACTTATATGAAAATGTTAATGGCTCTGACCTAAATAAACTAAAGTCACATAATTCATTTTACAGAGTCACAACTTCCGTGTCATCTGGCCAGCTTTTTTTTAAAGTTATTTTGTTTGTTTCTTTTGTTTTTATTAATTTGCTTTACCTTTATTTAAAACATAACTTTTCCTGAAATTGTATCAGAATAAGAATCAAAAGTTCTCCTTTTAACACACATAAATGTGTTAGTTGGTTGAAATCAATCACTATATATGAATAAAATAAAAATATTTCCTCTTTTCAACTTACTAAACATATTATATAGAAAATCCACTATATGACTATATGATTTTATGTTTAAATGTTTTGAATTACCTAAACATAATAATAAAACTCTTGAACCTAGTAATCATTGGTTAAGAGTTCTTGGAAACAGAATTAGTCCCTAGATTGAATGGTTTGACTTCCACTGTAGTCAATGTTGGTGATGTCACCCTATTTCTGGTACTTCATTTCATTTATTAATAAAAGATGGCATACACCCATTCAGTTGTGTGTCCCTGCCAACTGTTGAATAATTTCTTTTGGATAATTTTTATGGCTAATAACCAGATTTCCATTTTGCCAGGGATGCATTAATATTCTATTCCATATGTTTTATATGAGACTGATATTTGTATTAGATTTTGGTCTTAGACAATATGGTGTTTAACATAAACTATCTCTATATTTCAATTATTACATTTTTGTTTATATATATATATATATATATATATATATATATATATATATATATCTCCACTGCTATAAAATTGATTGGTTGTCTACAGCAACACAGACTTACAGAATCCTTAAGGACTCAGAATTAAAATAGAATTTACAAATTAATCATAACCTGAAATTATTTGAGTCTTAGTAGAAAACATTTGTTGAAATCTTTGGACTGTGAGGTTGATTACAGAAATGAACTAACTTCTTTCCCGCCTCTTAAGGAGCCATAAAAACACATAATTTCTACAATAGAAAGAGTAAAGTCTACCTTAGAGCTATTTAATTACCATGGGCAACACTATCAAACAAAAATTTAGAGAAGATTTTATTAAGTTTATGCTTGATTGTCAGTGCAATTCTCAAAGAGAATATGAAGTCAATGTTATTAATTGCAACCAAGTTTGTGTTTGGAACATCTACTTGCTGCATGTGCTTCCTATGGACCTGCTTATTCGTAAGCAAAATAGTCCTTGCCCTTTTCAACTTTATTAAAGAAACTATGCTATTATTTATGTGAGAATTCGGTACTTTGGAATTTGCAGACACTAAACACAACACTTAGTTTTATATGTGTTTTGTTTTGTTTTGTTTTTTTAAACAGAGATTAGAACAGAGTGATGAGACACAAATCATATAGGTTAGATGTAGGTGAGAAGTAGGTGAGATGTAGCTTAGATGAAGCTTAGTTGTAGGTTAGAAGTGCAGAATGCACCACAGTGCTCTGATCATTTTACACCTATCAATGTCATCCATCAACTAGACACTTTAATTGAATATAAGTGTCAAAAGGTTTAATGCATTTATATGGAGTAACTACTAAGGTTTTGGGCGAATGCATGTATAAGAAAAACTGTTTTAAAGAAAATGTTCATAGAATAAGATTAGTTTCAATAGATGAATAGAATGGGTAAAAAAGAAATTTTCTCTTTCTTAGCAATTTGTATGTCTTGTTTTCAGCAATTTTATTTTTGTTTATGTGTATATGTGTCGGCTTCTGTGTGGCTGTTTTGTGGATGATGGCCTAGGCCAGCAGCAGAAAGTGGAGTTCTAGAGCTGTTTCTACAGGGACTTGTAAGCCTCTTGGATGTATTCTAGGAAACAAACTCAAGCTAAACACAACACAGTAAAGTTATAGACAGTAAATAAAAACACAAAAGTTTCTCTACATTGAATCAGAGCGTTTTTACTATAACATTAAACACACTTCACTATTGTATTACTCTTGGTTGGCAGATTTAGGCACTGCTGAAACTTTACCCTCTGACTAGTTCTTTCTTTGTCCCTCTACTGCAGCCATTTGTTTTTTCGTCAGTTTTGTGAAAAACTGAGAATAAAAATTTGCATCTGCTACTTCATAGATACAGAAGCTCTCCTCAAACAATTTGTGCTTGAAGGTTTCTAAAGCTCATGTATTCTTGGTTGGCTTCTTTCTCGGAACACATTATAACATTCATTGGTTTTCACAAATGCTACTTTCCACTCAGTTTTTACATTTAATTCTGTTATAGTTCAAAACTATCTGCTCAAAACCAAAAGTACTCTGATTCCAGTATACTTGTCACCTATGGCTATTCCGCCATCAGACTACCTGATGCCAGAATACCACTAGAACTGAGCTGGCTAATGTGGTAGACGACCCATGAATATCCTTACATTGTTTTATTTTGCTTAAATAAAATTGGGAATAAATATTGTTAGTCAAACTTGACATATTTCATCTGCCAAATTGGGACTCTGAGCCACATGGTAAAATTCAAGCACCATTTCCACACTAAGGTGATGAAAGAGGACTTCTTTGAAATGAGTAAGATGACAAGGCCCTGTGTTTTAAAGATTGCCACATCATTCTACAGGGAAACAAGAAAATTAACATAAGAAATGTTCATATGAAGCAGATACTATAGTCTACAGGGGGGCCATGAAATTCTTTATCTTAGACAAGTGCAAAGAGGTATGAACAGTAGGGGGTATCCAAAATTGCTTTTATTTTGCTGGCTGTTGTATATAGTTTTTTTTTTTAATCATGTTTTATTATTTTATCTCCTGACATTAAAGAACATAGATTTATATACTACAAACGTTGGTCAATTCTCCCAGAGAAATCATCTCTTTGAAGTCATTGGGAGGTTTATAAAGAGAAGAGAAAGAATTGAGCCGGAGGGCAAAATATTCTCTTTTCATGTATCTATAAAATAAAAAATAAAATATAGTTGATGAATTGCAGCCTATTTGCTCTGCTTCAGAACTTACAAGGTATCTATGTCACTATAAAATATAGATGACAAGTAGAGCTCCAGTCCCTGAAGTGGAGCTGGGAATGTCGAAAGGCAGAGAGGAAATGTCAGTCAAGGGATCAAGGGAAAGGATGAAGTTGTTTGTATCCATCTTTTAGCCTTTGATATAAGTCAGTATTTTATAGAATTAAAATGCTGCTGTGTATTTTTTTATACCCCATGTCCCAGACTGTGTACACACTAAGTCTTAAACAAATGCTACACATTATTCATCTATGTTTAAATGAAACATCATCTTACCTCAAGAGATTTCAGTACTAGTTTCATGTGGATGGAATTGCTCCTGGATCCATTTGCCAGGGCTTCTTGAGTGTAGGTATGCTCATTTTTCTTTTCATATTATTCTGAACATTTGTTTTTAACTTCTTTGTGTTTATTTTAGGAGAATTATTTTTGGATTTAAAAATGCAGCACAATGCATTTATATGTTAATTTAAGGGGTTAATTTAAGTAGTGATAATGTCACATTGTTGTAGGAGTTAAGTTTTGCCTTTCATTTGACATACTAATATATCCCTTTATAACTTAACTTTTTTTATTCTTTTAAAATAAGTACTCTGGGGGTCTAGGGCATTGGCTTTCTATAGTCACAAAAGGAATACGGTTTTAGACAAGCAGAAAATTCACGTTTAATTTTGGATCATTTTTGTACAGTTAAGAGAGATCTTAAACACACTCAAAGGCCCTTTAATCAGGGGTGAAAGTGCCAGTCTCCATCCCTTCCCTAACTTTAGTTTACTGGAATTATGGCCCATGTCAGGAAAGATCCACTTTGATTCCAATAGCCCAAGCTGCACATACTCCCACCTCTGCTCCTGCTGCCTGCACCCACATAAATAAACAGCTAGATTCTGTATTTCAAAGGTTGTCTCATTTCCCTAGATGGCAATGGGACCACCCTTGATTGAAAAGGAAATGTATTTTGACTTTCCCTTTGGCCTCAGAAAAAGAAATAGACAGGGTTATGTCTCAGGTGGGCTGACACCTGTCAAACTTCTCTGCAAGGCTGAAATAAGTTTCCCACCCAGTTTGTATAACCTCTGCCAGACACATCATCCTCAATGACAAGATGCAGAAGAGATGGAAGGAGGAGATTCCTCTGCAAGGCCACACTGGGCAAGGAATCCAAGCCCTTGACTGAATAATAGAGGGGTACACCATATGAGCTCAGACCTAGTGGACTCAAGGAACTGCCAGGGATGTTTTCTTTAACAGATTGGAGACTGTAGGAAGGGAGTTCTAATTCTCATTACTAGGAAGAGCAATGGTTATTATCAAACATGCAACAGCCATGAGTAGAAGAATCACAAATGATCCCAGAAATAATCCGTCTTTTACATATTTCACTTTACGCAATAGGAATTTTGTCTAAATTTTTAGTTGATTAACACTTATCGACATTGTTTTTTTGTTTGTTTATTTTGTTTGTTTTGTTTGTTTTTTATTTTGTTTTGTTTTGTTTTGTTTTGTTTTTGTCTCTATTCCAGCAGAATATTGAACTATTCTGAGGAACTGTTTCCCCTCACATAGAGATCAGTCAGTTTCTTGGGGATCTATAAAGTATGACTTCTTGTTTGTTTTAATGCCTTACAATTGGCACTTAAAGAAAGTCTTAGCAATTGGACCAAGGGCTCAGACTTTTACTGGGAGCCACATATTATGTGGCCATGCTGATTAATTTCACCTAGAATGAGATTTCCTAGATTTGCCTTCAAATGTCTATAATTTCTCCCCTTTGCACAACTTCTACATTCAGCAGGAATCAAGCTTTGCCTATTTGATTCTTAAATACCTCATAAAAATCTCTTTTCCTCATCTCTAGCACCCTCTCTTCATTTCATGAAAACATTATCTCTTGCTCACACCACTGTAGTACTCTGAGGGCTCTTTTTGTTATTCTCTGTAATTAAGCTTTCACACTGCTAAGAATCATCATTTCAAAATAAAGATAGGATCAAGTTTGCCAGTTGTCTAAGTGGTTATTACTCATGACAATCCTCTTTTGTAAGATTGCTCTTCCATGTTTGCTACCTGAGTGGATTTGTTTTGTATGTGAAATATGCTGCTTTATCATTTGCTAATTAACACATTTAAACATGAGTCTGTTGTATTAAATATTTACCATTCATTTTCAATTGTCATGAGGTCATTCTCCTTTATCTAAGGTTTACTGTTACCCATGCTTCAGAACAAATGCATTCTAACACCAATGAGATAGCAATTTGTGAGCTTTTTATGTGAATGTTCAGAATACAGACAATTATGTAGAGTCTGAAATTACATATTTTCGTTGTAGAGGTAGATTTTTCTTGAAAACATGTTCATGGGGAGTTTCATGTTATAAATATTGGTTAATATTCACATCTGAGATGAGTAGAACCAAAGAATTGGGCCATTGTCAAGTCCCTGTGTTTTTTTGTATTTTTTTTTTCTCACTTGATATTCTAGCTCACTTTCTTTCTGAAACTAAGATCCATTGTAAATAGAGGTAAGAACTGATGATGATATGAATGAAAATAAACAGAAGTGGATGCTCATAATCATCTATAAGATGAAACACAGGGCCCACAATGGAGAAGCTAGAGATAGAACCCCAGGAGCTGAAGGGGTCTGCAACCCTAGAAGAGGATCAACAATATGAACTAACCAGAACCCCCAGAACTCATGTCTCTAGCTCCATATGTAGCAGAAGATGGCCTAGTCGACCATCATTGGGAGGAGAGGCCCCTTGGTACTGCAATCTTTATATGCCCCAATACAGGGGAATGCCAGGGCCAAGAAGTGGGAGTGGGTGGGTAGGGGAGCAGGGAGGGGGAGTGGGAAGGGGACTTTTGGAATAGCATTTGAATTGTAAATTAAGAAAATATCTAATTAAAATATTGGAAAAAAAAGAAATAAAATGAACCTCATAGGCTCATATATTTGAATTATTGGTTCCCAGTTGGTAGAACAATTTGGGTTGAACTAGTAACCGGGTTTGTGTGTCACAAGGTGGCTTTGACATATCAGAAGACTCTAGAAATTCCCCCAAATCCATCCATCCATCCATCCATCCATCCATCCATCCATCCATCCATCTATCTCTTTCTCTCTCTCCCCTAGCCCCCCCCCCATCTCTCTCTCTCTCTGTCCCTCCCTTTCTCCCCACTTCTCAGTCTTCTCCTGGCTGTTTGCTGATTAAATCTTAAACTCTCATCTGTTCCTGCCACAAAGCATAGTTCTTTAATCATGAGCACAACTCTCTGAAACTGTTAGGCCCAAATTGAACTCTTGATTTTTTTTATGGTGTCAAGGTCAAGGTGTTTTATGAAGCAAACGATCAGTAACCAACACCGATCATATCCTCTAGCATAGACACATGTTTTTTGAGGCATAGATTTTTGCCATGAAATACATTAGAGGAAATTTAAAATTCTACTTCTGAGCTACTAGTAGAAAATGGGAAAATAAAACCTTTCTACAGCAGTAAGATAAATGCTTAAGAATCAATTGAATACTGATCAGACACACACCCACTTTTTATGCAATTATGTTCTTTAGGCAGTAAACAAATGTCCTCCTGCACTCAAACAATTTGTAATACTTTGGTTGTAAAATTAATCTTAGGATAAAATACATAATTGCATGGTACATTATGGTCCATGTTAGCACATTTAAAAAACTTATCATTTTAGGGTTTTAACACAATTTTTCTTCGCTTGAGTTCTGATTGTTCACTCTAACCAAGTTTTAAAGTATAGTTGGCCATGAGAAACATGTGTTTTCTCAGTTCCCCCCTGTAGATCCTTGTGCAGGGACAATTAATTTGATTATCTTCTAGCTATGAGATGATTTTCTAGAACACTGGTAGAATTTTGACTTGGTGAAGTCACCAAATATATTTCAGGAATAGAGTTCTGTCACTGTATCCATATGGCTTTACCATTAGATACAGGGATGGATACAGAAACACCTCATACTGTAAAAGTGTCAGCAACTCATCTTAGTGCTTCATGTGTGTTTTATATTTTTATAGATACCATGTTTTCATAGCAATGACTATAAATAGGTACATGATCTCAGAAATAATTATACACATTTACAGTAGAATCCCTTTTCTAAGCATAGGGACAACTTTTAGTAAGCTGAAATTTGGTACAGCCTATACCTGTTGGATGAAATAGAGGCAGATGTATAGGTACGATGGTAAATAAGATCAGATAAAATGCATTTATTAACAGTGACTTCTTCTAGAAGATATTCTTAGTGATTCTTGAATGTATGGAAATTCACGATAAAAGTAACTCAGAACCTTCCTTTTCTAATGCCAATGTTTACAATCCACTGCATTATCCATTTCATTTGATGACATGTAGCATTGAAAATTTCTTAATAAAGCAGGAATTGAATGAAGAAACCTCCTCATTAAAATTGTCCCAGAAATACTAAAACATATATCTTAAAATCATATGCTTATAACAATGCACTGCATTTGGTTTGGGTTTCTATACCTCTTAACAACTATTTGTATAATTTCTGTATTATCCAAAATCTCTCATATTTGTAGTAGGATTTAGGATATATCCTCAACTCACATTTCTCTGATTGAATGTGCACTTTAGTTTTATTAAACCAAAAATATGAAGGTTTAATGAACTGGCTTTAATTTTTTTTTTTTTTTACTTCCTTAAATGTCTTTGTTTTAATTGGTTATACCACACTGTACCCCGAACTACAGAGGAAAGTTCACAACATTGATGCTAATGGTCTCTTTCTAATTACTGCATAATGAACAAGGTCTGACAGTGCAGTTTTAGAGGTTAGACACTACAATTAGTAACTATCTTCTTTTTAAGGAGCAGAAAGCTTAAGGCCTCAAAAATAATATGTAAATCATATAAATATATTGTAGTTGTATGTATATATTTGAATATATTTCAATTTTACATCAATGGACATAAGATGTTTTATTTTAGTCCACAAACATATATGAATATATATTATATGCATTTATGTGGATTCACAGATACATATGCATATACACTGGAGAAAACACTGCATAATAATCACATTCTCAACTTACTTGGCAAAAATTTCATTCCCAAGGTAACGTGTTCTTTCACAAATTATTTTAATACATATACTTCCCTATAGTGTATTGTCTGTTAGAATAAATATTCCAACAACCCACAATTAAAATTCTGCATTTAAAAGTTAAATGTATGGCATGTTTTCAAAACATGTGTTAATATTTTAAGAGTAGAAATACCTCTTCTCATTGTGATATATAACAAATAGTTAAGCCATCAATTTCATATAATGTGAGTTGGAAAAGTCAATATGGAATTTTCACACTTTTCAAGAACTTATCTATAGCATGTATTGTTTTCTAACCAAGAGTTTTAGAAAATTTCCACCTGCTCAAAGTGATCAGCTGAAATCTGACTAAAAGAGAGAATATAATGCAGACTTACATTCCTTGACTGAAAGGATTTGAAAAATAAAATTTTTTTTAAGGATGTTTAACTTTTGGAGATGCTTTATTTAAGTTACATTCCTCCCTCGTCCTCTTTGGAGCCTTGATTTCCATTCTCATTTCTGCATGAGAGTTCCCATTATGTTGTCTGTATGGATGGCATAATAGAAAGGGTGTTCTACAATTTCCTCAGAAATACTATTTAGTTGATATATTACCCCATGCTTGATTTGTTTACACTCTTGGACTAAAATTTTTCAATTTAAAATCAAAGAACTCTTCTCACCTTTTCATGAAGCTTTGCCTAAACTGCTATTCTTAGAGTTCATCTTAGTGAAACATATTTTCTTTGGGACACTTGCTCTTGGTGACAGAGAAAGAGATATGGGATGTGAAATAGTCAGAGGGAAGACTGGGAGGAGGATAAAGCCTGGACTGTGAAAAGAGATTAAGGAATAAAAAAATTCTCACTAATTTTATTAGAGCATCATTAACTTAGATTTTATATAATCAAAATATTGTAATTATATAATCTCAACAGATAAAAGTGTTAACATTTAAAAATCCAGAAATTCAGTCTTTTTTTAATCTGAAGTTATAAAAAGGAAAGAGGATAAATAAAATGATATGTGGCCACAGACAGAGAATCAAAGTGTGGAGATAGAATGAAGATATACCTCATCAATGTGTTTAGAGGAAGTAATTATAAATTATAAATTAATTTCTGGGAACAGAGAGTTAAATACAGTTAGAAGAAATATTTAAATATTACACAGGAGGCTACTAGGAGGCAGAGTAAGGGTGTAAGTTGGTAATAATGGATTCAATCGAGGTAAAAATATGTATCGTGTTGGCAAAATCTAATCATTTCTTACTGCGATAATTAATCAGACAGCTAAATACTAGCCACTCACTTACTATAAAACCTAAATTCTACTTTATGTGCAAAACAAACTACTCTTTAAATACTTACATTAAAAATATACATATACGAATTCTGTTATAACAGAGGAGGTTGGTTGATGGCGGCTTTGGTAGAAATACCTGTTATTAATTTAAGTCTAGCATAGTCTGTTCAGTGCATTAGCATCCCTGTTCTATCTAAACCCAGGAGCAGAGGCACACCAGGCTGTAGTGTGATGGGGAAACCCCTCACACTGATCCTCACAGCTGCTGAAATCACAAACATTTCAAGCTTATTAATTCACAGGGAAGGAACCATTAGCATTGTACTGAGGTTTTGGAACCTGTGCACTCCTGCTTGTAGCTTGCTCATGTAAAATAAGGAAACCTGATCAGAAGCAATTTAGCATTTGTTGAATAAAACATAGTATTCTGGTCACACTGGAGATAACATCCTCCCTGTTTGCTTTAGATTCATTGTTGAATCAAATTTAAGAAAGAAATTACACATTGAGGTTTGAAAGATATTTTCTTATGTTTAAAAATCACTTTGTACATGTTACTTAAAAGAAAATGTTTGAAAAGAATAAGAGAACATCATCTTCATCAACATCACCATCATCACTATCATCATCAATGTTTAAATTTGGTCCCTACCAAATACCAGGATTGTTCTAATTATAAGAATTAAAATTACTCAGTGATCCATTTCAATTTCTTTATAGTTTGGTAATTTATCTCTTTTCGTAGATAAGGAATATTAATTTTTTTTAAAACTTATAGCTAATTAGTGATGCAGACTAAGGTTGACATTCTGCATACAGCCATCCTGACTCTAGAATTTCTGATCAATTTTTTATAGGTGAATGTGCAAATATACATGAGACAAAAAAAAAAAAAAAAGGGAGAAAAAAATCCCCAACTTTTGCTCTGAGATATTTACCAGCAATCTCATTTTATTCCTGGAGTCCGGGAAATAGTCAGTAAATGCCAGAAGTAATATAAATTTGAGGTGTCAGATTTATGAAAGTCAATTTGCCAGTGGATCCAGCAGAGACCAGAAGCCATATTTTCTTTCAGTCAAAATGCTGTCTGAATTTACCTTAGGAGAATAACATACTGAGCATACTACAATTCTTACGCATCTATAATTCTTTGTGTGTTAGGTATAATAATGAGGGTAGGGAAAATATATGATCACTGTATCTTATTGCATTTTCTTAATACGTAATAGCATTTAACTCTGTCTTTATAGTCAAGTAAACACAGTGTGGGGTATATACACTTTGGTGTGCTAATATATGAAATGTAATATAAGCATAATATTTACTATTAGAAGATGTTTCAGAAAACCAGAGTCTGTTCAAAAGAGTCCACACAGAAGGAAGCAGGGCTTGGGAGACGATTATTGTTATGTCAGTGCTGGGGAATTAGAGATGCCCGTTCATGAGGGTTGCTGGGCAGCAGCTGCCTTCTCCCACTTGTATTCTCTAGTCCAGAAGAAGAACCTACCTCAAAAATATTGTGAATGACAACTGGGAGACAATAGCCAAGGTTGTCTTCTAGCATCTCCACACCCACCTCTACACAAATATGCATCTGACACAACCAAAATTATGTAAATGCAAATGTATGTCTCTTGCTTAAAAATTCTCAGAAGTCTTCCAAACAATTTACTGACAGGCCCAATGATCATGTCTTCAATCAATCAATCAATTAAGGTACATAGTTTTAAGCTGATGATCCCTGTATATGTATGGATTACTCCAGGAACAGAAGTAGAATGTCTACTATAGAGTAAAACATATATTTATCTTAGCAAATATGAATCAAATAACATGAAACAAATAGATTTCAAGAGTGTGAAGATAAGGTTTAAAGCTTAGGAAGTGTAGAGACAAAGTTCAATAGTTTCTTATCCATATGTTCAGGACACTATTTTCAGACACAGTATTAGGAGAGGATTTCAAATGGAACATAAGTAATGTCAGGAATTGTTTTTTACCTGAGTATTTATGCATGTGTGCTTTTCATTTTTTATGTTATCCCTTTTGCATTTTTGTTTTATGTGCTATGTTTGTGTGTTTGCAAGTGAATGCATGTATGTGTGCATG
>LR750822.1:120306-167042 GCA_902729485.2 Mus minutoides
AGGCTTTTCCCCACTTTCTCCTCTATAAGTTTCAGTGTCTCTGGTTTTATGTGGAGATCCTTCAACCACTTAGACTTGACCTTCGTACAAGGAGATAAGAATGGGTCAATTCCCAGTCTTCTACATGATAACCGCCAGTTGTGCCAGCACCATTTGTTGAAAATGCTGTCCTTTCTCCACTGGATAGTTTTAGCTTCCTTGTCAAAGATCAGGTGACCATAGGTGTGTGGATTCATTTTTGGGTCTTCGATCCTCTTCCATTGATCTACCTGTCTGTTGCTGTACCAGTGCCATGCAGTTTTTATAACGATTGCTCTGTAGTACAGCTTGAGGTCAGGCATGGTGATTCCACCAGAGGTTCTTTTATTGTTGAGAAGAATTTTTGCTAATCTAGGTTTTTGGTTATTCCAGATGAACTTGCTAATTGACTTTTCTAGATCCTTGAAGAATTGAGTTGGAATTTTGATGGGGACACATTTAGAGATTTAAGAAAAATAAAATAAAATAAAATAAAATAAAAATAAAAACCAAAACAACTTACTCTTTAAAAGTCATGTATTCAAATACAGTAACACTCCAAGTTAACTGGATTTGGGCTTCAATAGTCAGTTTCTGAAGGTTTGTAATTCAGCTTATAATAGAGCCCATAGTTAAAATGTGAGACATCTCCTGTTTTAAATAGATTAAACCATAATAATAGGGTATATTTAAGTTTAGATGATGTAAAAGGTTTAATGTGCTCAGATAATTTTTATTCAAAGTGTGTAATGTCATAGTGTGTGTTCTAAATATTTTTGTGTATTACTTTTTATTTTGGCGTTGAAATGACTACATGACCATATTTATGCAAGAGTACATATAGAGTGTTTATAAAATATATTCAGTAAGATTTTACTCTAATAGTTTTATCTACCATTGTTTTCTTAATACACAACATATTCTCTATGCCTATAATTTAAATGAGTATTCTCTTGAATTTATGATAACCAGATAACCATGTTTCACATTTTATATACAAAATCAAAACATTATATATATATATATATATATATATATATATATATATATATATATATATGGCATATAATTATATAATTGTACAATATAATATATATTAAGTTTGTAAAATACTCTGTTGCCTAATATATTATTTACTTTTGAAATATCTGAAGATTCTTATTTTAATACACTGAGATTTAGTTTCACAAGGCTTTGGAAGTGTTTGCTAGTTAAAATTCATATTATACTTTGGGGCATCTTCGTAGCATGTTGTATCAAATAAAGTAGGATATCTCAGCTACCCTAATTAGGTTACACCCAGTTGACTTCCAGAAGTCAATAGCAAGAATTTCATAGATAAAACTATGCAGTGTATAACTATCTGAAATTTTCAGATCATGAAAAATACCCTATGCTATGTTCACATGCTAACCAAGATATTCCTTATGGTATAAAGTATTGGGTTAATCAAAATCTACATACTGTTTTATCTTAAGTTCTTTCAGCATTAATCAATTTAGCCTTAAAATAGAATTGGAAACTATTTTGGCAAAAAGAGGACATATTTGGTCATAGTTTTGAGCATTCAGTTTATAATGGTGTTGATTTTGAAGTTTTGCTTTGATGTTACATAAAAATATACCTTAAAATAGTTGCTTATTTCCCTTCACTTTTGAAAAAGTACGCACTTTTCAGCGCATTAGTAGGTCAGCCTAATATAGAACTAGAAATTAATGTATAGAACTCCTGCTTTCTATTTACCAGATATACACTTTTATTAATCAATCAAATATATACCTAAGCAAAATGAGTTTTGTTTAATCAAATTTCTGCAACAGAATTTTAACATACCAGATGATTAACAGCCCTGTATTACCAAGACTTTGTCAAACTTCAAATCTGGAATCAGAGTTTCCAACAATATCTTTGCTTCTGAAATCAATTGCAGGTATTAGGCATTCATAAAACTACTTTCTGGTGAAATAATATACTAGGTAGATTTCAAGAAACCACTGAAAATAAACATTATAGTTACTCATATTTCACAATAATCACACACTCTGTGAACAGCCAGCCACAGAAGTAAATGAGTGAGAAACAATCTGGAAAGGTTCCTACACAAATACATCCATTCTCAAAACTGATAGCATGAGTATTTAATGAAATATAGGCTCGTTACAAATAGGAATTGAAGCTTTATTTTAAGGAATGCATAAAGACGTTTTTAGTCTTTATTTATTAGTTTTATTTATCAATCATAACTGAGTCGGTATTTGAGTGCTCACCTAGATCAAATGTTTGTCCTTATATAACCCACAAATTCTATCCTAATGGTATAAAAAGAGTTAATGTTTTTTTTTTTTTGGTTTGGGTTATTGAAATGATACTTAAAAAGAATGATTTTCATAATTAACAACGTAATGTAAAGTAAGAGTATATATATTAAATGTTATTTTTTAATACAAAAAAGAAGGCAAGAATAATCAGTGTTAAAATTAAATACACTGACAAGATGATTTTCAGTCATTGTACTTCAGAACCATTTCTTCATGTCATTTCTAAATAGACTCTTTTGTATCATTTTTTCAATGTAAGATGTATATTAATCTCCAAACTGCCATTCACTTATGAAAGTCGGAATGCCATATACCTACGGCTCATTCTCTACCTTGCCATTTAGTTTAAAGCATGAGAATAAACTCAGTAGCTCCTGGCAGCCAATTGACAAAATGATTTCATGTCACCAGGCTGATTTTTTTTTTCATTTTTGACTATAGAATTAATAAAGCTGCACATCAAAAATGATTAATGTTTAGGATGGTGATCTAAATAACTAAAGACGACTAATTAACAGTTTGAATTTAAGGATGTGAAAGGAATAATTTGTGGATATGGTTAATAAAACTATAAGGAGCAGGTCTAATTTTCTATGGTATTGATGTCATAATTAAAGGGACATTGAGCGAGATGGAACTATCTTGAAGAGGACAATTATGCAAATGATTGTACTCCCTGATGACTAAGTGTCTTTTTTTTTTTTTTTAATTGTATGCTGAGGATTTTCTAGGTTAGATTCAAAGTCATTGAGCTAGATCACCACCAACAGAGCCATCACTTTTTATACTGTGGCCAATGGCATCATTTGTTTCTCAGCCAGTATCTATGGCTGGTGAAAGTATTCAATTTAATAAAATACAAGATCTTACGTTCAAATTAAAAGCTTCTATCTTTACATCAGAAATCACAGTATCACACTTGTAGGTAAGTAAGGTTTTTTGTGCAAGTTTATGTTCTTTATAAGTGAAGGGACCTACAAGAATTGGAAAGTAATATTCCAACAAACAATATTTATCAGTGCACATCTCTAAAAGGTCACAATTTTTAAGAGAAGTCGAAGGTGTTAAATAATTATTTAGAAGATGAAGTGTGTAATTCTCATGGCTTTACATCCAGTAAAAATGTCAGTTTTTAAGTAAATATAGTTGTCTTAATGATTCAACCAGTAAAGTATAAAACTACTTTACAGTCTTAGGCAATTCTGAAGATGCAACTTAGAAAAGAAAAAAGAAAATTTTTCAGTTAATTGTTTGAGTTTGTCCTGCTTGCATTCACATTTTTCTTACTACATACACTAACAAAATTAAATTAAGGGAGAAAAGATTTATTTTAGCCCACGATTCCATATTACAGCCCATCACTGTGTAGAAGTAACAATGCAGAAGTTGAAGGCACTAATTTACATCTAAAGCTGAGAGCAAGAGAGAACATGAGTATGTATGCTTAGTTCTTAGCTAGTTTTCTCTCATTATAAACTGTCCAGTGCCCCAGAGCATGGCATCTTTCCATATTAGGTTGGTCTCTTTCCATATGGCCATAGACAACACAATATAGAAAATCCCTCCTCGAGAATCTCTTTACTCTACTAATACAGATTGTGTCAAGTTGAAAATTTGAACTATCACAGGGAGTTGCTTAAGGTAAAATGATCTAGTTTAAAAGACTTTGTAATATAATTTTGATATCAAAGTGCAATATAAATGCAAAAAGAGGATGAAAAAACTCAATTGAACTTTTATTTTTCAATATAGATGAGTGGTTTTCAATAGTGTTCTTAATATAGTAATATTCTCATCTAAAAATGTTAAAGCAACATCAGATATATAAAAAATATAGCTGACTATTTATAATGATAAAAGTAATTGTGTTAAATACTGATATAGAATACTTAAGTTATGTTATAAACAAAGATGTGAAAGAAAAATCTGTTGATAAATTAGATGTCTTATTTAATATTATAGTAATACTGTTTTTATGTAAGATATGGAATGCATAATATATTTCCCTTGAATTATTTTGGGAATTACTTCTTGTGAATTATTGAAACTTGATTCACTTATGAGATGTGTTTATCTCAATTCAGTTCAAAGTGAATTTCCTTTTTCTTTCTATGCAAGACTCATATGTGTATTCACTAGAACAATAATCCATCATGCCATTGTATGGCGGACATATTTATAAACACAATACTGTGCAGACAAGCTTCCTGTGTGTTGTATAGGAAGCACTAGTTTTATTTTGTTAGGCTAATGACATTTTATAGAGTTTCAACACACTATGATACAAACTGTACAATCGTGAGTAAAGTAAAGCATTTGAAAACCTAAAGGCTAAAAATATCCCTTAAACACCCTTTTATTTTCCCTAGAAGACTATTCAGATAAAGAGCAGATATAAGCTATTTCGCTAAAATAGAATTCAGATATATATCCATGACATTTGTAATGAGGAAATGAGAGAAGCTTCTTTAGCAGGCTATTTCAATATTTTAACCTTTCTACTTGGAGGTAAATTCAATTTCTAATTGGACTTTATCCCTCTGATTGTAACCACTAGATTCTGTAGAGTCTAGAGGAAAATCCTTGTCAATATTTGCAATGAATATTTTCTAAAACAAAATATGTTTCAAAAATATCATTGTATCATTAAACTATTCCATTGTAGTCTTAAGTTTATAGTCAATGAAAAAAATAATATATATTTTATGCAATATTTGCTTTCTCATATATATGGATATACATTCTCCCCTGCCTTATGAGGGCCAAGTGTAGTCAAGATAATGTTATAAAACATTGGCTGTAGCTGGACAGTAGTGGCGCACTCCTTTAATCCCACCACTTAAAGGCAGAGGCAGGTGGATTTCTGAGTTCAAGGCCTGCCTGGTCAACAGAGTGAGTTCCAGGACAGCCAGGACTACACAGAGAAACACTGTCTCAAAAAACAAACAAACAAACAAACAAACAAAAGCAAAAAAACAAAAAACAAAAACAAAAAACAAAACAAAAAAAATTAATAAATAAAAAAACATTGGCTCTAATAAGTGAAGATTTGCTTTTCTTGATAGTATGCTTAGTATTTTCAAATGTAAGATGTGTGTGAGAGAGAGAGAGAGAGAGAGAGAGAGAGAGAGAGAGAGAGAGATTGACAGTTGATATAGTTGATATGCAGACTATTCATTGACTTTTCTCTAATTTATTTACTGAGGTAGAATGTCCTTCTAAGCCTGAAACTCACCAGCTTCAGTAGTTTGCCCTTTTGTCCTGGATATTACCTGACTTTGATGGTTGCATGCAGGTAGCCACTTTGTTTAACTGGCTTTTACATGTGTTCTAAGGATATAAATTCAGGTCCTCATACTTGCACAGAGAGCACTTTAATCCACTGAACTGTGCCACCAGCCATTCACAAGCTTGAGTGATGACTGTAAATGGGGCAGTTCAGAAGATCAAAAGTAGAGCATAATAGCTCTATGGTTGATGATAGAAATGTTTATAGGTATTTTTTTGTAAGAAGAGGTTTAAAATAACAATTAGCTTTCATTAAAATATTTGTCCATGTGCTTCTAAACAATTTAGGCATCAGTTAGCTAAATTACTAGTAATATAGCTTTACATTATTTTTTAAATAAAGAAGATTCTGGACTATGAAAGGATAAATGCATATACACATACACAAACACACACATATATATGAGGTGACTACAATTAGTAACCAGAAAATGTTTTCTATGGTCTTACTGCATTAAAGCATTAATCCACTGTAAATTGGGTGATGCCTTAGAAAATGAGGATAATATAAGATAATGCCATAACAAACATCCAGAATATTTTCTTGAATTTCCACTTTATATTAATAATGTAAAAAAAAATTCCAATTGCCAAGCATATTGAATGCTTGATAACTTTGTAATATTTGTGCTTCCAGTTTTGCTTTTGATATGGATATGGAAGGTTGAAGGGATCTGGATCTGGAGGAGGGTGGCTAGAGACTCATTTCCTGAAAAACATATCTTTACCTGATAGGACAATGGTGGAAGAGATTTTATTTGATGTCCTAGATGTAGTATATGGCTTAAGTTTTTATTATAACACATGACCTATCCTTTGTCCCTTTTCATCTTTAATTTCTCTGAATTTATAAAATGATCATGGCATCAATTTACATAAATGTATAAAGATGGGTGCTAGGGAAATTAATCAATAAAATGTTAATAACAGAAAAATGAAGTCCTAGATTTCCATCCTCAATAGTCATATAAAATACTGAGCTTGTTGTTACACGTCTCTAACTACAGTGAAGAAGTGGGTCAGTGGATGCCAGTCTAGATGATCAGTGATCTCTGTACTAAAGGAAATATCCTGTCCCAAAGAATACGATGAAGAACAACCAGGAAGGCATCCAAATACAAAGCTGTGTCTCCATGATGGGCACATGCATCCACATGGACCACAGCACACACCATGTGCTATATTCACATACACAGAGACATACAATCATAGAAAAATAGATTTATACAAAATCCAACACAAAGCTACTCATGATTGCATTTGCTGAAGAAAGGGAATGAGCTGTTTTCCTGCCTGCCATGGATGATTTCAATAGCTTCCAAAGTTTTATTCTGATTTGAGCCAAACTTGTCTTTTCATGGCTAGAAATCACTTAAATACAGTTGAGTTGTTTAAAAAGTTCTTAATGGGGACACCAGTCAAAGGAGTTTTGTACAGAGCTCAAGCATTAGAATAACGTGGGTGGGTGGTGAATATCATGGCTAATCAATAGTCAAGGTCATTTGCCAAGATCCTAGACATCTTTACAATTGGAATGCGGGTATTATTATTTCTTTTGAAATGTCTTCTCTTTCTTTATTACATTTGGTTGTCTTGTATCTTAGTCTAAATAGTATGGCTTCATTTACATAATAATTTGCATATAAAACAAACAAACACACAAAAAAACAAACAATAAAACCCCACTAGCTTCACATTTTAAAGTCCCCCCTCAGAATGAGGCTCCCAGCCTTCTGATGCTGCTACTCTTAAAGCTGTCCCACACTTCCCTGGTTCTTCCTTTGCTCTTTCTTGCTCCGCTCTCCCTGCTGCAGCTTTTCCTTGGGATGCTGAGCACGTGGGGCTCGGTTGGCAAGCCTCTCTCTCCTTTATCCCTGTGCCCTTCCTTTTACCTCCTTCTCCCTGGCTTCTGCCTGCATCTTTTGTTACCCAGCTTCTTTTACCCACTTTGACTTCCTTCTGTGTCCTCTTTGTCTTCTTCCCTTATGATTTATGATTTTGCCTTCTCCTTCCTTCTTCATGCCATCTGCTTCCAAGTGAACTCTTTACCTTAAGTCAGAGACAGTACATTGACTATTTGACTCTCTTTGCAAGTGGATGTGTAAAAGCCAGAAATAACCCTTATTTATAGTAAATTTAAACACATGCAAAACCTTTACTACAACTTGCTTTGACAACTTTCCTGAATTTATAAAACCTTGTGCTATGCCCTTTCTTGTATTTTAATTTTTAAGATTTAATTTAAATGACTGTGCATTTCTTCAGTGATGAGCTTTTTCTTCCTGTAATAGAAATCCCTTTAGATAGCTATAAGGATCCTTTAACTTTTAATTTACTTTCTTTCTCTCTTTTTAAAAAAGTAATATGCTTGTTCCTGGTGAATTACACTGGAGAAAGTAAAGCCTGTGCGATCTACAGCCAAGAGGAAGAACCAGGGGTCCCTAGAATCCTGTGAAATGTATCTAACAAAGACAAAAGAAACCACAACTAAAACAACACTCTCTCAAAAAGTTGAAGGAACTTATTGTAATAATATTTGCAAACATCTTATAGAAGTTACTATTTTATGAATCAGATCTCATAGATAAGATTGTTTAAAATCATATGTATTTCTTTTTTTTCCCTACCTGTCGGTCTCCACAAAAAGAAAAATGCTTCCCCTACTGAAAATATATTTGAAAGCTTAGATGCTTCTAGAAGAGAAATACTTTTCACAGCAAAGTATTTGGGGAGAGTGGAATCAATTTACTTTTCATAAGTCAAAATTTAGCTGGAAATGTGCACCATTTAACCTGACTTTCACCGATGTTGTCCTCCACTACTATAGAATTGTTTATTTTCACACAAACAAAAAAAAATCCTTTTTAAGTTTAGATCTTTCTGCTATAAAAATGGGAATAATCATACCTACCATATTAAATGACAAATCAGTACTCTTTTAATGCCAAAATAAAATTGAATTATTCTTCTAATTGTGTGATGACTGTACAGAGATTCTAATTTGCTATACTCACATGCATGGCATCTAGTACAATATTTACACTAAAGAAGGCCAACTGCATTTGGCCCTTAATATCACCAGGCCATTCACACAGGAATGGCAGAATTGGCAAACATCCATAATTATCTAGGTCACCCTAAGTGGTACAGAAAGAGGGGGAAGGCATTACATCGTACTTAGAGCAAGTGCATTTGTATAATGTCTGAAGATAAATTACAACCAATAGGAAGAAACTGATTACAGTGCACCTTTGGGGTCTGTATTCCTAACTTTATTCCTGCAAAGAATGATCAGAAACCGCAGTAATGTTGTAAATCATAAGGTCATGTCTTTGGATGTTGAGGTAGATAAGAAGTCTTTCCAGTACTTAGGAGTATGTATTCTGGTGGACCAAACAGACTGTGAAAGTCTACAGGAAAGATAGAAGCTTTGTATCCTCAAAAAAATTATTGGATTTAGTTACTGATTACAAGGGTATGGTTTTCTGTGTGCAGCAATGGTGTGAGGGTTTCTGATTTAAAAGCAGGATTCCATTCTTAAACCTGAAGATCACTGCTAGGCTAAATGCTATGAGAATGCTTCAAATATATAAGTTACTCTCTAAATTCAGGGGTTTCTATCTGAAGGAGGACATGATTATGAGGAAATATGAATTCTTTCTTGTGTAACAAGACACCAAAATCTCCAAAACCTAATATCAAGATACTCATGGAATGTTTATAATTAGATTCACATCTCCTAGAACATATACAAAGTCCATAAATGTTGAAAGACAGAACAATGTGAGGTTGTTTAGTGGGTCAAGCGTCTTGCTGCCAAACTGACAGTTGGAATTCAATCCCTGGATCCTACATTGGTGAAGGAAGGAAAATACTATTCTCCAAACGTGGTACTCTGACTTGTGCATGCACAAAATTATGTGACATATATACGAATGTGTAAATGTGTGAATGTCACAAAGTGTACATTTCTGTATGTGTAATAATCTTTAACAGATTATAAGATACAACATCTGAAAATGCACAATGTGCTGAATTTTAAAGGTGATATTGATGTAGCAGCCTTTTCCAATGCCCCACCTCAAGAGACTTGGATTTCAGACTTCATTAACAGAAGCATAATTTTATAATATTGGGTTTTTTCATATTACATTAACTATTCCCAAATTAGCAAAATAAAATTACCACAGCAAGTACAGCAGGATACTTTCATACATCCTTCATTAAAAGCACTTGAAACTCCAGCGGAGCAATATTTTGTATTAAATTAATGCTAATGGTCATAAACAAATAACATCAGGGACCCCTTGTATAATTGAATCATAGCTACCTACATGATAGTGTTTGTAGCAGTGTGATGAAGTTGTACTTTGCATAGAAGTTCAGGCATTATGAGCCAACACTTCTATACATTTTCTGTATATATAGATAATTCCATTTCTGCTTTGAGATTCAGGACTAGCCATGATGAAGTTCTTATGTTTTTCTTTATGAACTCTTCTGATGTTGGCTGAGGGTATTGGAGAAGAGGGGGGAGGAAGAAAGCCAGCGTCAGGCCAGAGTTCCTGTGCTCTGGGCAGGCAGATGTGGGAGGACTGCTGGATGCCTTCCACATGGCCCCAGGTGTGCATCTGTCTGTGTGAAGCCACTGACCCCCACTTGTCAGAGGGTGGACAACAGGCAGCCCGGGATACCTGGGGTCCTGGGGCGACACCCTCGGTCTTGGAGATATGGGAGAGAGGGCAGAGGCAGAGAAGTTCCCAAGCAAGCAAGAGTCCTTAGTCCTGTCCAAGGCTAGAGCACAGGAAGACTTTCTGACTGGAGATTAGGCATGGATTGTTAGGAGAAAGCCTATCCCACCATCCATGCAGAGCAGGCCTTGATGAACAGAGACAGTCTATGGTTTTAGAGCTTCATTGTAGAAATGCTGGGGGAAAGAAAAAGGTAGAGAGAGCCAGCAGCCATGGCCATGTGGATAGAGGGAGAAAGAGAGAGAGAGAAGGAAAGACTAGAGAGTAAGAGGTTAGAGAGTAAGGGGAGTAAGAGAGTAAGAGAATGAGGGAAGAGAGAGTAAAAGAGTAAGGAGAGAAAGAGCAAGGTGGGGCCAAGCAGCCCCTTTTATGGGGTATTGTTATCTTGTTCTTGCTATGTAACTGGGAGGAGTCTAGCCTGAAGGTCAGAAACTTAGTACATTGTATAGTGACTACTAGTCAAAGCTTCTCCTGTGGGGGCTTTGGAGGCAGTAACTTCCATAGGAGCCAGGAGTCCAGGAGACATGAGGGAATGCCTACTGTCCCATGTATGTGAATTATCACCTCCAGGTTCTACTGGGGTTCAGACCTCAGCTTGACTCGAGACCAGAATGTCTGTGTATAGCCTAATGCCACTCATTCTGATAATAATTTTATATACTATATAACATTTGATATAATTCATTTATAATCATTATTTTACTCGTTTACTTAGGCTGTTGTCTTAACATTGATTGGCACCAAAATTTTAGCTATCATTTTAAGATACATGTTTGATATTTGACATCCTGTCAGGTCTGTCTTCTGAAACATTTTTTTTTTCTTTTTCTTGTAGTGTATGTATATGTGGTAGTGGTATGAGTGGGGTGTGTGTGTGTGTGTGTGTGTGTGTGTTTATGTGTGTGTGTGTGTGTGTTTATACATGTATGCTTTCATGCATGTGAGGTTGCAGAGATGCACGCACTTGTATTAAAGAGACTAGAACAGGATATCTGCTGTCAACCTCTATATCTCTGTCTTACTGCTTTGACACATGTTCTTCATTTAAATGTAAGCTAATTTTTCCTGTTAGACTGCCTGGCCCAATTTTCCTTAGACGCTGCTCTTCAGTCTCTTCACTAATTCTGGGCTTATGGGATATTCAGCCATAGTTAGTCTTTACATGGATGCTAGGAACTTAAAGTTAGGTCACTTAACTTGTATAACATGTAATCTTACACGCTGGGACATCTCCCTATTACCTATCACCTGAAACTCATAAACTCTCAATCTATAACTGAAATGTGTTTGAAATATATTAGATTTAAATACATTTCTATTACTTCTTAATTGAAAATATATTTCAACATAAATAAAAACCATGTTCTATAATTTAATGTTTTCTTTACTTACATGCCCTTTATTTAAATTGGAATCTGGTAAGTGACTCCAAATTAAAACATTTAACAACATTTCCTATTTCTTATCAGTACTGCCTTCTTCTCTTGCATGCTCACAGATAGTTAATGATTGGATCATCAGCAAAATATTTGAAAGCCCCAATATGAAGTATACCCAGTCACAACTGTCAGCTGGAATATGCTTATTCCTTTTGAGGAAGCAATACCTTTGATTATGTTTAATATACCAATACTTTCATCAATCCATGTCTTATCTTCTGTGGAACTATATTCCTTGATGACTAATTTTCCTACAGATTCTAAGGGAAAGAGCTTAAATAATTTTCAAGTTCATGCATTTGGATGATGAAGGAATTCTCTGTTTTCTTTAGAAAACGTTTTAGATCATCCTTCAACAATTATCCAAATAAGTATGAACATCCTTCTTATTGCTATCACCATTTTACACCAGATATCACCTACCTTGCTTTTTCTTATTTAGCATGGTCTGTTTAGAATATTGCAAAATATTGGGTACCTTCAAAAACAACAGAAAGTAATCTCTTGAAGTACTAAAGGTTGTGAATTATCCACTGAAGCTCTCAGAAGATTTATTGTCTGGTATAGGCTTGCTGTGTTTTCTAGAATGGCATCTTTCTGTTTTCACATGGCTTAGTTTTCAAGTACTCTCTGAGATAAATAATCTTATTCATGGTGACAAAACCCTTTTGACATATTTGGACAAAGATATTACTATCTAACTTCAGATTTAAGCAGAAGAGACTTGGGTGAATTTTGGAGAGACCATAATGGTATTTCATAGACTATATTACTGTTTAAAGAACATGAAGAGGTAAATTAACAGAGGTGGTAATTCTTGTCTCAGTCTGTCTTTCTACAAAGAAGCACAGTTGGCATTGATTATTAAACATGATTATGATTTAAGTGCCATCTATCAGACTGCTGTTCTCACAATTCTGATTTGAAAGTTTAGGGCTTACATATACAGTACAAAATTAAGTATAAAGATAAGAAACACTAGGCAAGATTACCTACATTTTTATATTACATATTTTATGGTAACCATAGACATCCTGGGAAACTTCATAATAGAAACTCTCCTTTCAGAAGCCATGCCCCAGTTCCTTTCTTTTGCTACTACAGGCCATGATTATGTATCTGATGTAGACTTTGGAAACCAACTTTTTTCTGGAGCTTTTGTTCCTGACTTCAAAATTGTTGTGGTCATTCACTGTTCGCACTGCATATAATTCACATGGAAATTTTATATTAAGATTCCTAGAGATTTTTCTTTACACTTTCTTTTGCCTTGAGTACTTAGTGATTTGAAGAAAGGTGATAATGGAAAAACAGTTTGTAATAAAGATTGTATATAAACATGTTTTCATTTTTCAGGAATTATATTATAGAAGAGTGAAAAGTAGAATCAAATTCAATTGCATCCTATTATTGAGGTTTAAATCACTCCTTAGCAGATTGGTAAAGCACAAGTTTTTTTTTTTTTTTTTTTTTTTTTTAAATGATGTAACTTTCGTGAATTTCTGAATTTATACACAAATCATTGTCAGAATAGGATTTGGGGCAGTATAAATTATAAACATATATGAAAACATAATCAAAATGTTAAAGTGCTACAGATAGTAATTTATCTCTTAGTTTTAATAGGTCTCAGCATAAATAGCATAAATATGAATCATAGCCTTGGTGTTATCCATTTTAAACTATAACACCTTCTAGATTGATAGAAGAAAGAAAGAAACACATATATATTTGTGTGTGTGTCTGTGTATTTTTTTCTCTCTTCTTTTAATCCTTATTCCTGGGCCTGGAAGCTCATATGGAGTATACATCTATTAGTCTAGTACTAAGGAAGTAGAGAGTGAATATTGTTTTTTGACTGCTGGTTACCAGAAGAAGTTTAATTGAGCAACATGCTCAGACAAATGATCCTTTTGAAAGACACATATGTTCTATGGCACACATGGCCTATATCTTCCAGTTGGGATGCAGACATGACATTAGTACACAACTTTTAATCACTAAAATTGAAAGTAATGTTAGTTTGTTCCAACAAGCAGCCACATTTAAAAGTAATGTCTAATTGGGGGGCAGGCAAAGTGATGAATCAGAGAAAAACTCGACAAATAAGTCAGAGATAGGCTATATCTAACTCTCACAACATTAACACTGAAAAAAAGGCTACTTAAGGCAGTAAAGGAGGACAAGGCGCCAAGATCTGTGGCAGTTTTATGGGGGCAGTTTTACACAGACATGTTGCAGAGAACAAGCTAGATACAGGTAAAGACAGTGATCCAGAGAATGAAAAGCAGCCAGAAGACTAGAACATATTTTCAAAGTTACTAGGAAGCCAAGCAGAGCAATTCAGGGAGAAGCAAAGCCAAGACAGTTTGAATCAACCAGCTTGGAGAGGAGTTTCGGCCAGAACAGCTGAGTTGAATCAGCAAACAAGAGTGCATAAAGAGCTAGACATTATGGGTTTATTCAGTAATTAGCCTCTGAGGCTGAAACACTGTAGGTCTATGTAAACAGACAGAGGCTGGAACTGACACATTCAGGATTCAGGTTAGTAGATTATACTGTGGAGGCTAGGACAGTGGAGGCAAGAACTGTGGAGGATGGAACTGACATAGTCAGAATTCGTGTTAGTAGTAGATTATACTGTGGAGGCTAGAAGCTTCTAGGCCTAGGCCAAAGGATCAATGGAACAGAACAAGAAATACTCAGGGCTCAGTCTAAGCCCTGCCTTCCCACAGCTTGCATCTGAGTCCCTCATCTCATGTCTTCACTTGAGAAAATGAAAGCCAGATTTGCATACCTATCTAGCATAGTCAGCGAGATATAGGTCAATACGCTATGACATGTTTCTTGGGTTGAATCACTGCATTTCTCCATTAAATAGAATAAACTCATGTTATCAGATTCCTGACATTTTTCTAATTTAGAAGACTTCTCTCAGAAACATGTATGCTACTTGTGAGGAAACATCACCTTGCCACTGCTCCATTTTGACATCCTGTACACTAGAAGGGACCTGCTCAGGCAGACAGATTAAGCTTCCTAATTTTTAGACCATTATCCTCACAAGAATATGAGATTCAGTATGTGGCCATATGTGAAAAATGATGTCAAAAGTAACAAAAGATGTTAGCCAAAATACTTTATAATAACAGAGGTCCTCCTATGTAAATGTTTACATTTGCCGCCTTGAAGAGAGAAGAATCAAAGAATACAAATTTGAGGAATTGGTTTTTTTGTCTTGTTTTGTTTTTGTTTTGTTTTGTTTTGCTTTTCCTCCAAGTTAGATTCTCTCTCTCTCTCTCTCTCTCTCTCTCTCTCTCTCTGTCTCTCTCTGTCTCTCTCTGTCTCTCTCTCTGTCTCTGTCTCTCTCTCTCTCTCTCTCTCTCTCTCTCTCTCTCTCTCTCTCTCTTCCATTTTATGAGACAGTGTTTCTCTTTCTAGCCCTGGCTATCCTGTAATTTACTTTGTAGACCAGGCTGCCTGCCTCTGCCTGCCATGTGCTGGGATCAAAGGCATGCTCCACCACTGCCTGGCACTAAAATGATTCTTTAACTAGGAGACCAATCTATCTGGATATTCCAGAACCTTACAAGTAATCAATGCTTTATTTCTAATGCCAGCGTGTATTCCTCTACACTCACAGTTTGTTTCTCCCACATTTGCTAACTAGCCATAATCCTGCTAAAGAGAAGGAAGGGAAGAGGCAGAATGAATCAACCACCTTGAACCTCCTCTGCTTCATATTTTAAATTAACGAGCAGACCAGGCTACAACACACTATATCCAAGCCTGAGAATTACTTAATTATGTCTATAAATGCTTGGAAGATACCACTTATATTGAGAAGAGAAACAAGAACTTAAGATTTCATTGGGCACATATAACCATTTCCTCCCCTATTTATATTATTAGAAATCTTATTAATATAATCTCCAAAATAAGAAGAAACTACTTTTTCCACATTGAGAGAACCCGGTGTGAAGTTTGAAGTGCAGAGATCACATGGAAATCAGAGGTATGGCTTTCCTTACATCCGCCTTCATGGTTTCCTCTGATAGGATCGAGCATATCGTTTATTAACTCCATCTTACACAATTCATAGTGGCTTCAAATCTGGAAGTAGTTTCCATAAATATTTCAGATAAGAACACCCCTATCTTTATTTTTACTTTAGCAATATTTTTAAGATTCCAAGTGCTTCTCAACATTAATATATCTTTGAAAGTTATATAGATGTTGGAAGAAGAAAAAGCGTGCCTTGTGATAGTGTTTCTTTAAGTTAAATTACCTCTGAAATACAGACACTAATGCACACAAGTATTGATCTATTTGTTTTTATTGTCTGTTTATTGTTACGTTTATTTGTCTTTGTGTTATTTATTGACACAAATACAGACAGAGGAACCAGGTAAAAACTAGACTTTCTATTATGGGAAAGCCGACTATAGAAGATTATACTCATAGTTATACAAAATGATGGATTATATATTTATATCATCTGTACTAAAACATATAACAGCTCTGTTAAAATTATGGAGTTTTATAGAGTCAAAACCCAATTACAGACTATGTATGTCTCCAGAATACTATAAATGCAAAATGCTGATGAATAAATTATTCAGTGCCTTCTTCTCAACTACACGAAAACCTACTTATTATCTATTGTCCTTATTAATAATCTCAATTTTAAGTCAAGTATCTGTTAGACCCAAGCAAGCCCATGATTAATGTTAGTGAAAACCCACATAACCTATAACTTTGAGGAGATTTTGATTACTTTGCTAATGCAGTTTTAGTGTTGTGATTTAAAGAAAAAAATATATTTACCATGAGCGAAAATATGCATAGTAGATGCTTTATAACTGGATTCATAAACATGCTTCACATGTTTGTCCTGAGAAGTTGTTGTTAACTCCCAGTATACAGATGTAAAAACAGGCACACAAATTAAAATTTACATACAAAATATTATATACTAATAATAAACCTTGCAATATTTGCTTTAAAAACATTCCTTTGCTATACAAATGATGTTATCATTTGTAAATAAGCAAGTAATGTTTATACTAATGAGATACATTTGCTTCTTTTTCAGATTTGATCAGTATTTTGATTTTATGAATACCAAGGCTGATAAGTAAGAAATATACTATGGAAAAAAACATATTTAGAGCTATTGCAAAAATTATTTCTGTCTTTAAATTCTGGCAGCATCAATTTACCTTATGGAAGAAGGGCTTATTAGAAAATACATGTGTGAATATTTACATTTTCATTTTTGTGTTTCTAAACAATATACATTGTACATATAAAATAATGAAAAATTCTAGAACATTGTGTAAGACAATGGATGGAATTTTAGCAGGTATTATGAACATTACCTTACCAAATTTAAGATAATTAGTAAATTAATGATATTCCTTTGTTTCTATTTCTTGAGTATCAGTTGTGGGATATAGGATACATTTTAATTTGTTTTAAGTTGAAAAAAATACATTATATCATATCATTTTTATATCATGTATGGTGCCAATGGTGAAATTTCTATTTCTATAATTAATCATTAATTTGTATTATATTTGGTATGCATAGCTGAGGAATGTTATTTTATTATTATCATCACTACAGTTTCCATTTCTAGCCATAGCTATTTATAAATCTTTTAAAATTTCCATTCTGAAATACATATTTTTACAATGTTCTTAATCTATAGTGCATGAAGGGTACTAGGCAGAAACCCACAAAGGAAACTTCATGAGCTCTAAAATGGGCTCACACAATATCAAGTCTTGGGAGCTGGGAGCCAGACCACAGCATAGCTGTTTTTTTGTGTGTCTAACACAAATTTTATCAGGATACTGCTGGGTCAAACAGCAGTCAAGAAGAGCTAATAAATTAAGTCAAACAATTGCACAAGATGGTTCCTGAATTGCAAAGTATAAAGCAGACTTTAGAGAGGTTCAACCGCAGAGCACAGTGACCCCAGAATATATGGTTAATCATAGATTAAGGATAAGTACTTATAGTGGAAAAAAAACACATTTATAATCATTGTTAATATCACTTTGATTATTTTTAAGTTACTTACATATTTCTGTGTTCATTAGCACTGAGTATTATAATTCTTTATATGATATATTTACATATAATAGAGATCAACTTCCATTCATGCAAAAACTGCTTGAAATCTTTATGTTTGTCATTGTGTAATGCTCTAAGACATGATGAAACTTAAAACAAAGGATTATCTATGGGACTAACAAGGGCAAGCTATATCATTCAGCCAACTATTCATCATTGCTCATATTTATTTCTCCTTCATTGCATGCAAGTATTTCTCCCTAAAATGTCAGTGTACAGATCTCTGGATGAATAAGCTTCTGAATCCATAGAACCTAGAAGCTCAGCAGTTTATTTGAGAGCATTGTGTGTTTTCATTTAATGTATTTGTAATCAAATTTCTATATTTCCTTAGTTTTTTTTTTTTTTTTTTTAGAAATAGTATAGCTCAAAATTCTCTTTCTCTTTCTCTTTCTTTTTATATATATATATATATATATATATATATATATATATATATATATATATTTTTATTTTTTTTTTTTTTTTTTTTTATTTTTTTGTTATTTTAATTATATATATATATTTTTTTAAATATATATATATATATATATATATATATATATATATATATATGTAATATAACTGCTCCTAAGAGGCTCATGTTTTACAGGAACAATGTGCTCCCAGAAATCAATTAAACTTAGGAATTAAAGATAAGAAGCATATTCTCCAGGACTAGATATAGTAGAGGTAAAAATAAATAGATCAGGGCTGTAGATAAGAAAGTTTGGTAAGTACGATATAATCTTTCAGGTGTTGAATATGGAAATTAAGACCTGGGATGCAAAGAATACAGAAAGCAAGCATCTTTAGAATAAGTGAAACAACCAACCATATTTATCTTGAGAAATTAGGAGATATATCACCTTTTTAACAATTTGGATATGAATCTAGCCAGAACACTGTCCAACTGCTGACATAGAGTGAAGTTATATATTAAGTTCAGGTTTATGAGCAAATTTGTAGTGACTGTTTACATAGTGACAAAACAAACCTAGCCTGATATGCTTACCCTATTATTATTGTGGTTCCTCATTAATAAGAGTATAGTTGCTGAAATAAAAAATAAATAAATAAATAAAACATAACAATATATCACAAGTTTCAGAAATAGCTTTGTGTCGTTGTTCCAGTCAGAAAGCATGTTCTTTAGTGAAAGGCTAATATGGTACATGGCAAAGGCATTTTGTATCTTGTCTTTTTTTATGTTTTTTTTTTCTTTAAAGGTTCAAGGATTAAGTATTTATTATTCATAGTGCCAAGATAATGCATTATATTTGTTTCCTTTAAATGTTCAAACAACTATCCAGCCTATTGTTACACCAGAGCAATAAATTTAAAAAGACATAATTATCATAGTAAAATGTGCAAGGAATGTCATATGCTATTTTTCAGTAGAAACTGCATTCTTGTCAATAGCATTTGTTCAATGGCATAGGTCTTTTGTCTCCTCTACCCTTCTAAAATGCGTCTCACATTTATATCTCTCATATTCTTTCTTTGACATTCATCACTAACCCACTAATCTTTCTTGTTATGCTTGACCCCCTCAGAAGTCTCTTGAATGACTAAATAATAGCTTACAGTTAATTTTAACATATCCTGCTCATATCATCACTATTTAAACACTGTATAGAACACTCACAGTATTCTCTCAAAACAATGCATTTTACAGTGACAATCTAGAGAAGAAAAAAATGAAAAAGAAAAAAGAAAAAAAAAAGAAAGAAAGGAAATGGTGTTTGTCTTTTTGTTCTTGTTTTATTGATAAAGCATCCTGTTGTAGGGCAATAGTCAAACCATAATCTTCTGATTTTAGTATCTGTTAACCCATATGTTTACCTAGATAATGGACTTTAAATTTAATTTGTCTTAGATAATATGACTAAACCTCTGCAAATGGCCATTGTATAACATCACTTCCTTCTGATAGACTCCAACAGGGAACTTAAGCAAATGAATGTATCAGTCCACTTAATTATATTTGATAAAAGTTATTTTATTTAATATTGAGCCTAGGAAATGCATTTCCAAATTGTAGGATAAAATATGTTCAGGGACAAAACTTGTTTTTAGAAGAAAACAATCATTTTCAGCCTGAATGTCTAGTCCTTTTCTGTTCACAGAGCCACCACTCCCTACATGTATAAATTAGATGTTAATAGTAGCAGTATAGAAAACTCTATGTTATTCTGCAGTGAATTGAAGAAAACCTTCTTCTAGGAAGTTGTGAAGTAAATCAATTGTCAAGTCGTGTTTTCTACCAGCACATCTCTCTGTATACTATAAATGAAAAGGCCTGAAGACTGGCTGATGGCTAAAGCTTTCAATCTCTATTCTGATCTTGTCCCTGGACTGAAGGTTTCCTTAGAAATGCTCTGTTTTCCAAAGATATATCAAAGAATAGCATAAGTGCTATGGCAGTTTATGGTGGTGTAATCATCTCCGCGTACCAAATATTTGAGAATTAGTTTGGAGGCAGAATGAACAGCCTCTATCTAAGCATCCACGGAGTAGCATGGAATTTTCCATTGGGTATGGCTTTTTCTTCTTGAAATTGTTTGTCACACACTCCTGTTTTGAACTGCAGGAACAGAGATTTAATTGCAGATCAGATTCTCTGGTCAGGGAAAACGGAGCAAGATTTGAATCACATGTTTATGTTGGAGAAGCTTTGGATTTTCAATGGTCCTATGCTACTCATGTGGACAATGATTCCCTCATATCGTATCATAATTGCTGGGTTTTTTTCCCCTAATGCTTTACTGCTGCAGCCTCCCTTACTATTATTTGTGGGTTTAATATATTGGGGCGTATGTGTTTGTCTTCACCAGAGTTTGGTATCTGCTATCTTCTTCAATTGCTCTCTACATTATAGAAATGATGTCTCTTAAAACTCAGATCTTGTCCTGGGGATTCTAGCATCTGCCTTCTAAGGGTCGGGGATACAGATATTTTGCATTTCCTACCTGCTTTGATCTGGATGCTGGAGATCTGAGCTCTAGTCTTCCCACTTTTCCTGTCAAGGGTTTAAGTATCAAGCCATCTCTCCCCCTCCTTACTTACTATTAGCATATCATCCTGTAGTTTCTGTAAAAGTTTTTTAATGTCTCTAATGGAATAATCTCGGGGAGAGAAGGCAGAGGGTGTCTCTTAGAACCGCACTGGTCATTCATATTACAACAAATAGAATCAAAATCAAAACAACAACAACAAAACCTTGAAACTTTCACGACACTTCAAAGTTAAAAGAAATTAAAAATAAAAAGGCCTCTTTGTGAAAATTTGATCTAATATTTCTTTGAAAATGCTACTAAGAATATAGAGATTGAAAAAATCAAGAGAATTCTGGAATGATTGAGAATGAAAAATGCTACCAAGAAATTGGTGTAGGAACAGCTTATAGCTCAGTGGTAGAATGCTTGCATATCAACGACATTTAGTAAACACAATAAAACACACAGTAAACACACACACACACACACACACACCACAGAGACAGAGACAGAGAGAAAGACAGAGACAGAGAGACACATAGAGAGAAAGAGAGAGGCTGAGAGACAAAGAAGTTATTGCCTGAAATTTTTGTATTTTGTTTTATGTCTACATTATCTGTCACCTAAAACAAACATCTTCTTGAAGTAGTTTAAAATTTCTCAGACAAACAAAATGCTATGGCATACCAAAGGGAACATAACTAAATTTATAAATATGTATTACAGTCCTTGGCAATCTGATACAGAATTCAGAGTGATATATTCAGGAAGAATTCAATAAATGTTAATTAATAGTGATTAGATAAAATCCTGCCAAGCACCCCTCTGTACACGAAAGATAAATGAGTGACCCAAGCTCCGAGAGGAGCATGTTTCTTTTCCGTGGCTGCTAATTTGTCATCCTTAAAGTCTTGATAATCTCTATGGGTTATTTCCACTGATGAGTTAATTAATTAATGTTTATTATCAGAGTTTAGTAAAAAGAACCAGTGTAATCTCATTTATCCCTATGTAGATCAGTGTGAATGAATAAAAGTGGTAAGCGTTTCTCTCTAAGTGTGGGGTGAATTAACTTCAGCCTAAGCTAAGGCAAGTTCATTTTAAATTGCAGCACCTGGGGCTTGCGGCGGCTTAACGGCTCCTTCTTGCACTGTGTTTCCTTCTCTTTCTTCCCCTCCAAATTTCTTCATGGCTGAATTTTCTATTTCCACACAATGAAGTAAGAGCACAAATCTTTCAGTGAAGCAGGCGGGCCTACTCTCTAGTTTTAAAACCAGTCTGAGTCTCTTTAACACCACAACTGCTGAGCAACTTGTGGTTTTGTTCTGACGTGGGTAGAGTTTCTAAGAATATGTATTACATTTACTTTAGCCCTGTAGGTTCAAATAAATATTCTATATATGAATGGATTGACAAGATTAAAATGTTTGTTGGGACAAAGCTCCTTAAAGGATCCTCATCTCACACTAATTTCAGGATTAGTTGATTTGTTTTATCTTTCCCTTTGCCTGAGACTTGGTCTGAGCCCTCTTATTTGGTAGGTCTTCTTTTCAGTTTTGGATGATAAGCCAAATGCACAACACTAATGTATGTGCTGTTACTAGTGGCCTAGGCATACTGTAGCTTATGTTCTGTTATTTTAATGGGAAATATTCATGAGAACGTCATACCTAACTCCCCTATGTCACCTTTTCTTTACAGACAAATTCTTTATATCACACTTATTTTGTTTTGTTTTGTTTTAATTCTGGTTGAAAGTTTAATCCATAGAAATATAAATAGAACTTGAACATAGAGAATTTTTGTACCTTTCTTCTTTCGAATTTCTGATTACAACTCCTCTGATTTTAGGAGTTAATTAGCACTGGCTCTATAAATATTATTTTGCAAAGGAACAAAATTGCTCGCTGGAGGTAGTACTGCATACTTGTAACACCAGAATTTGAGAGTTGCCATTTAATATATCCTGAGGTTCAAAGCTCCCACTGTGGTTACGAGAGATTGATATTCTAAGTATTCCCCATGTGCCATATGCTTCACATACCTCACATACCTCAAAACCAGACATCAGGTACTGCAGTACTAGGAAACGCCACGGGTCTGGGTGTTCATTGTTATATATAAGGAAATGGGTTTCTAGAGGCCAAAGATCTTTTCTAAATGGGCAAGTAGTAAGTTGAGAATCATAAACCTATGACTAAATCTGGCTCGCTTGTGAGAACTTTGAAGATAAAGTTTTTTTTTGTTTTTTTTTGTTTTTTTTTTTTTGTGCTGTCTTAGTGAGCCTCTTCGGTGTGACCCTTGATAGGTGGGATTTCCAGATATTCCTGAGAACGGTGAGGACAGGAATCTCATGGGATTCCAAATTAAATTACTTTTCTAAGAGTTCTCACCCACTCCAACACGTAAGCTAACTTACACGTTTTTAGCTTGCCTACAATTAATGACTCTTCATTTCCATAATGCTAGCTGTTTTCTGGCCCCAAGTGTGCTTTATATTCTCCTCCAATCAAAGTATTTCATTATAGCCACTTGAGTGGTGATCAATAGCTGATGAATAACTTCAAAGGAAATTGTCTGCAATCATTTGGCTAAGGGGCCAAGAAAAAGTAGCCAGGAAAAGAACTTTCCCTTTCAATTATGAACAAGTGAATATATTTATAGCATCCAAAGTTAAGTTTCAGTAGTCCTTTTGATTTTTGATATTGTATAGTTTTTGAATTAAATTGCAGCTTCAATTTCAATTTCAATTTCATTTTATTTTCTGCCACATTATTGTTTATTATGAGCATAGAATAGTTTACTTACAATCCTGTATTAGTACATGAGGGAAGAGAAGATTACAATGTGCTAAATATTCTGTCTGCTATATTTTCACAAACACCAAGGGATTTGTGTGTGTAACATTCTTTGCAAAATATAAGTCCATCATTTTGCTTATGGAGAATGGCATACATTAAATTCATTCTCTGACAGTTTCTTGCTAAAATAGATGGTATAAATGTTATTTCTGTGTGATAGGGAGTTGAGTTCTTTGTAGTTTCCTTTAACTAACTATATAGTTTATAAGGAATTCAATGCAAGCAGCAAGTATGTTGAATCAACATAGAGTTAGACTTAGAGAAACATGTTAGCAAAACACTTTGATTAATGCTGGCGTGGGGAGCACTGTTAATCACATCATCTTTTGTATTAGCACAATAACTGCAGTTTGTGTAATACATACATTGTTTTTTAGTTTTCTTTTAGAAAATAATTTCCTACCATACACAGATGTTATACACAATATTCTTATGATGAAAAATTATTCCATGTAATCTTATTTTTTTAGGAATAAAAGGAACTGAGTTATCTCTCCTATAAAAATGTGGGGTACACTGTTATTGTAAATTTAGACTTTTGTAAATGCATCCTGAATATAGAAAAGGATTATTTTATACCTCTAAGTCTTATTGGAGATTTAGATTAAAATAAAGAAAATCTACAAGATATTTTTAAGTATTCATGAAAATAAAATTGGTATAAACTATCAAATTATGATATGATTATTATTAGAATGTTCTTTAGTGTACCTGTATTTCAATAGTAATGTAATATCCAGTAAAAAAAAGAAGGAATGCTTTTAGAACTCTCTCTATAGAATAAAAATGGGCAAATACAGTACATTATGTCACCTATATTTTCATACCAAGACGCCAGGGCAGTTTCCTTTTCACTGCCTAGTTTCTGTAATGGAAGTCTGGGTTTACTTTTGCCCTAAAAGTTATATTCCAGTCACTTTTTTCATGACATCATTTCTATTTGCATAGTCTTGTCTCATTACATTATAGCACAGCCTTTCTCTTCTCTCTTCCCTACTAAATATTTTACATAAACATTTATTTTATCGAGTGCTAGAGGCTTAAATTATTGCTTTTTTTTTCATTTTACATTTAGGAAAGTATAAATTAAACTGAATAGCTATTATTTAGACTCTTAATAAAATATAAATGATTTTTATAATGCAGAAATTTCATAGCCCTAAGAAATATCTTGTCTTTTGGCTTGTATCAGCTTAGCCTTGGGCAAGTGAATTGTCTGTCACATAGATGTCATTGATTTTCTTAACTAAAGGAAAGAATGTAACAAAATTCCAGTTTTATTTTTTTCTGAAGTATATATGTTTATTTGTTCATAATTCAACATTAAATTCTATTTTCTAAAGAATCTTTTTTTTGCTTTAACCATTGTGTGTTCTCAAAACATTCTTTCTTTATAAGTGTATCATGCTCCTTCACTATAAAGTATAAATAATCAATTTTGTAACTATTACTACTCACTACACGTTAACAGTAATGAAGCCTAGTTTTGTCAAGGAAATAATAACCAAGACAGACATGTTTATTTAATCTCTTCCCATTCTTTATGGACTGAATTGATAATGTATTACCACAAAAATTTTACTTAGTATAATATTTTTTTCTTAATTTTGACAAATATATCTCTATCAAGACTTGAGGGACAATCCTCAGCAGGGAAAATAAATAAATAAATAAAAACAAACAAACAAAAAAACAAAAACTCACTGAATCCCATCTGTGTCCAGAGATGAGCAATAGCAAGAGGCAAATATAATCATGTGAAGACTTTATCATAAATCTTGAATTATCCTACCATATTGTTCATTATGCAAATTATTTAAAATCTTGTCACACTGCTCAGTTAATCACCAAAACCAACTGGTTAGTGGGACTGACTGGAGATACTTGGGGCTGAACAGGATTATGTGTGTTCATAAAAGCATATCACTGATAATGCATCACCCCAAATTAGTAAACTACAATTTCCATTAATCTATGTCATTTATTTAGGACATATTTATACCTGTCACACATTCTCTCCTAAAAAAGATCATAGCTCCAGTCTTGAGATGTGAGTATACATCATAGGGTAACCAAGGAATGTAAAAAAGCACGGATACTAGGTTACGGAATTTGGGACCCAATAGAGAAGAGACTATCAAAGATTTTTAGGTAGCAATTAACACCTGTCATTTTAATATATATTCAATGTGAAATGTCATCAATTATCACCAATACTATTGAAAAACAATGAAATCATATGTGTATATCTGTTATAATATTTTGTTTGTTTTTGTTTTTTTCTTTTTCAAAACTGATTGTTACTCCCATTTGTAGGATCACTATTCCTTTTCTGATGAGATGGTGCTGTGATTGGGAACAAGTGTTGATTTACCAAGGACTTGTGTCAACTCCCAGTCCACAGAGCAGCTCATAGCTCCCTGGAACATAGTTTCCAGGGGCTTTTATACTTCTCGGGCCTCCACATGAATCCTAGCATCCAAAACATCCACATACATAAGACCACCAAGTTCAGCTACTGCAAGGGTAGTCCACACTCTTAATGCATTCTGAATCTATGTTTCTATATTTATTGAATTATTCTTGACAAACGCCACTGGAATCATATGTATTACATATTGACAAAAGATTATAAATATTCTTACTAGTTCAAAATCCAATTGCTTTAAACAGAATCTAGATGCTAATATACACAGGTACCCATGAGTTCAGAACAGCAGGATTGTCTTTTTTTTTTTTTTTTTTTTTTACTTTGTAACCATAGTCACTAAGCTGCTTATATGATCATTTGTGTTAACTCATTTTGCATAACTGATCCTTATACTCTATTAGAAAAGAGCTCCTCTCTGCAACCACCCATCCTCTTTTTACCACTTCCTAATATCCTAGGGGATTTTGGTCTGGCATATTTTAGATTTTTATGTGTATTAATATATTTTCCAAACTAAAAATATGTTCTCTGAAAAACTTAGTTTGGAAGTTTTCTTTTCGATATCTTCAGTTATGTAAATAACTGAAGTGCTACAATTTAAATTTAAATATCTTTGCTTCATAATAATCTCTAAATTTCTTTTTACAAAGTATTTAATTTTATTATTTTATTAATTAACTAATTCCTTTTTTAATATCCGATGCTTTCTCTTCATCACCATAACTTCATTTGTTAAAGAAAATACTTGCTCAGGATAACTGTAAAAACTAAAGTATAATAGGACTATACATGTGCCCATGTGGGCTGTCTAGCTCTTAGAAAATGTAATAGATTATGTTTAAGAGCAGGCAGAATGAGAAATCTTATTAGGCAACTCAATTATTACAAAGTATCCTGTCTTGGAGAAAGTTATTTTGATAGACTTGATACCAAACCTGAAAAAGAGAAATTACTCGAACATCATCTATAGAACATACATTATCAGCATTAAAATAAAAACATCCATAGTCCTGAGCACATATGAATTAATATTTACAATTGTATTTGCTACATATCTTACTCTCGGGGTATGTAGCTTATTTAACATATCAACAGTGTATTAACACAACATTTTTAATACATTGTTCTCAACTTAAATGTGTGTGTGTGTGTGTGTGTGTGTGTGTGTGTGTGTGTGTGTGTATGTCTGTGTGTGCACTATTATTGTTCACAAGAGACATGTTGCAAACATTTATGGGAACAGGATGTTATAGCCTGACTGTTCAAAGATGAACTGTTTCTTGAGTCATACAATTTTCCATCTTACAAAATTTAACAGTTTCCAAAGAATATGCCATTATCATGCAGTTTATAGAGTGTAACTATCTACATTTTTTATTCTCTGTTAGTACCTGTATTTTTCCCTAGAACAGAAAGATAACTTACAAACAAAACACTGTGAAAATATTAAATATAATTCCAGATAAGTAAGAAGTTCTAATTTAATTTGCTGGGAAAATTGTTTTAAATGAAACATTGCTAAACTTTATATAAAGAGCCCTTGAAGACATATGGGAAGAAAGAAAATTTTTATTAATATATGAAAGCTATTTCTATTTGAAATGTATTGTTGTATATGCACCTGCCTGAAAATCTTGCTTGTATTCAGGAAAGCAGCTGTTTGTTACAGTAGGAGAGCATGCTTTAGCCAATTCAACGTTTAACACAAGTAAGTTTGCTTTCCTGAATCTCACCCTGATTTATAAAGAACACTCCATTTGTTTCCTTTTGTTGCTCTTCAGATTAATCCACCTAGTGATTTCAAGCCAGCAGTCCAGGCTGCTTCCTGTTTTCCCCTCAATAGTAATTACTTACTGGAATCTTGTCCTGTTTTGAGGGCTTTCTGTGAAGCAGGCTTGCAAAGGCTTCAGGCTGCACTTCCACCCCATCCTGTGCTTCCCCAGAACCTTTGAAAAGCTTTGGAGCCATGTTTTGTCAATAGCTTATATTAGTTTTAATTGCAATTATTTCCTAAAAGTCTTGCAAAATTAAAGGAGGAAGGGAACAGAGTGACCCAAGTCTCTTCCATGGGAGGGAACCTTGTTGGCTTCTACCTCATTATGTTAACAATCTGGTGAGAGAGTAGAGTCAGATCTCAAGAGCAGACAAGATTTATTTACTTTACAGGCCTTTCTACCCAAACTAATTATTGCATTGCTAATAGCAATTCTTTCCTCCCATGAAGGAGCACTTTGATTAGCATCTGCAGTACAGGTGCTGGGGTCTTTGAGGTAGCTGCATGCTAACCAGGTAAGTGCATGGCAATCTCAGGGCCTTTACTAAACCCAGACACTATTGCATATAGCAGTAAGAGTGTGCTGAAGGGACCCTAATATAGCTGTCTCATATGAGTCATTGCCAGTGCCTGGCAAATACAGAAGTGGATGCTCACAGTCATCTATAGGATAGAACACAGGGCCCCCAATAGAGAAGCTAGAGAAAGTACCCAAGGAGCTGAAGGGGTCTGCAACCCTAGAGGAGGAACAACAATATGAACTAACCAGTACCCCCAGAGCTCATGTCTCTAGCTGCATATGTAGCAGAAGATGGCCTACTCGGCCATCATTGGGAAGAGAGGCCCCTTGGTATTGCAAACTTTATAAGCCCCAATACAGGAGAACACCAGGGCCAAGAAGTGAGAGTGAGTGGTTAGGAGACCAGGGTCAGGGAGGGTATAAGGAACTGTTGGGATAGCTTTTAAAATGTAAATTAAGAAAATATCTAATTAAAAAAAAAAAAAAAAAAGCAGAAGCAGGTACACATACCTGAATCACATTGATGAATTTTCAATAAATTTCTAGAATACTTAGAGACAATAATATATAACATTTTATGATAAGGTACTAATACCCAAACTATATAGAGAGGTTCCTTCTGGGAAAATGATGTCCTTAATATAATCTCTCTTTTTTTTTTAAGTTGGATATTTTCTTTATTTACATTTCAAATGTTATCCCCTTTCCTGTTTTTCCCTCCAAAAAACACCTTCCCCCATCCCTTCCCCCCTCCTCCTGCTCACCAACCCACCCACTCCCTCTTCCTGGCCCTGGGATTGCCCCACACTGGGGCATACAGCCTTCATAGGACAAATGGCCTCTCCTCCCAGTGATGTCCTACTAGGCCATCCTCTGCTGCATGGAGCCATGAGTCCCAGCATGTGTTTTCTTTGTTTGGTGGTTTACTCTCATTGTTAATCAGCCTTACATTTGAGATGTGGTTAAATATTTTACATCAGTTTTGAATTTGGTTGAACAAAACACCGAGGCAGTCATTTCTGATGCTTTTGCTTTCTGTAGCTACCCTATTTTTATCTATGTGTCTATGTGTATTAAAACTAAATGAAAGGAAACAAACAAACAATGAACAAAACAAACAACAACAGAAACCATCCTCTCACAGTTCCAAGGTTGTATAGCCAAAGGTGCACTAACTATATCAGAATGCTTAATGTTGTGTCCGTGTGTGTGTGTGTGTGTGTGTGTGTGTGTGTGTGTGTCAGAGAAAGTATCCTTGCCATGTCTCCATCAGACATTCTAAGTAGCCCTCAGAGTTCATTGCCTTGTGGAAACATCACCTTAATCTCTGTTGAGACCTTCACATTTGCATTCTCTGTTTCTGTCTGCCTCTGTCTCTGTCTCTATCTCTGTCTCTGTCTCTGTCTGTCTCTCTCTATGCCTCAATGTGCCTCCTTCTCTCCCTTCTTCCCTTGTCCCTTCTTTCTTCTCTTATTCTCTTCTTCTTCTTTCCCCCTTGTCTCTCAGAAGGGATTATTGCCTTTAAATTTCATTATTTTACTTAGTTTCTTCTACAAGGAGAATTTGAAAAGACTCATTCAAAAAGTTCTGGAGAAGCATACAAATAGAATGTTTTGACTCACGATTCAACCCATTAGATGCCTACTTTCCCATTGTCAGTTGCTAGTGTTTTTTCAAATATTGATCGGTCATTATGCAATTATTTTGTGCAAGAGTAAATAAAATTTAATCTTGAAAGGTGAATTGTTTCTCTTTATAAATAGGTTTGTGTTAAAAGAAAAACATACCAGCTCATGCATACATAAATTTTAGAAAGGCTGTATTAAATTATGTATGAGGACTGCTAATTTTAATGTCATAAAGTTATCATTAAGTCAAGTGTGGTAGTATACACCTGTAATCAATATTCAGGTAAGGTTGAGACAGAAAGATCATGGCAGAACCTCTGGGACCAAATAATGAATTCCTGTTTCAAAAAAAAAATGTAGATATCTTACAATGTATGTGTCTGTGCATGCATTTGAGTAAGCATGCATGTTTGTATGTGTAAGTAGTAACAAATGCCCCATTGATATGTGTAGGTCAGAGGTTAATCTCAAATTTTCATATGCTACCTTCTTTGAAACAGGGGTTCTTTCGTTCCAGTGCATGTCTGTGCATCTGGCTGGCCCACGAATTTTTGGGGTTTACTGTGTAAACTTTCCATCTCTCCATAGGAGCACCACGATTACAGATGCAGGCTACCATGGGCAGCTTTCTGTGTATTTGGGACTTATAAACTGAGGTCAACGTAAATGGGAGACAGGCACTTAACCCACTGAATTATATCTTTACCCTCTAAATGCATTTATATATTTAATGGACATTTTTGAAGATAAATAACCAGGGGTCTTCATATAGATAGATATAGATATTACAATTTATAACCAAAGGAAATATAAATTTGTAGAATTCTGCATGTACAAAAGAATCTGGAGTTATTGTCACATCAAATCCACCATATGTGCTTCATTAAGAAGAAACTGATACTCAATGCAATTAAATAGATTATCCATATGTACTCCGCTAATGTATGTCAGAGTTAAGGGAGAAAATCTGTTCTAATGTCTATAAAAGTCCATTCTAATCTTCTGTAAGAACACCTTCCTTGTTCACTTCTCCCTTTACAAATAACAAATATCCCAAATTCAAAATGTCTTGATATGGGTAAAGTTACCAGAGAGTCCAGAACTTGTGCTAACTTTCAGGCTTGCATGTTTCTTGTTCAGTCTGATTCCCTGGAATCAAAGTATTTACTGAATGGTTGTGAGTGGTCAGACTCTATGTGCTTGAATTCTTTACCATTAAACTCTGCCAGTTATACTCACTGAGAAAAACATGAAAAAGTTGAAAAGGACAGAAAGTAGCTTATTCATGTTGTCACTGAAAAGAAAAACAGAGTCTTCCCCCTATAGCAAAGCCCATCTTTGTAGTCCTAATATGAGGTTGAAGTTCTAACAGAGGGCAAGAGTTTTGCATAACTAAGTAGTCCTAGTCAAGGTGTAGGATTATTGCCTCAGTTTTAATTTCTGCCAAAGGGGAATCTGACAAATTGTCAGCACAGTTGCCTCCACTGCCTGGAAACAGACTCCTACATAAAGCTCAAGTTCTCAGAACCCACTATTTCAATAATCTGATAGACAAATGGGGGTGTTACATGTGTTTATTAAATACAGGTAAAACATATAGCTTTAAATATTTGATTGCCCAACAACAGAGCTTTATAGCATATTATTAAACAATCTAGTTACACTATTAGGATGTCAACTATGTGTCGCAGTAAGAGTTATGATCTCTGTGTGGATTCAGTGTGCATGTGTATATATATATATATATATATATATATATATATATATATATATATATCAGTTATGAGACAAGGCATAGGTGTCTTCTCAGAAGAAGATACGCTGATTAAGCTGAGGGGCTGGTATATGCATCACTCCTCTTGTGAAGGATGCTGGTTCTGTTCCTAGCAACCATCATTTGGCAGTTCACAGCACCCTTTAATTCTAGAAGATCTGAAGTCTTTTACTGGTCTTCTTAGGTACCAAACATGCATGTGGTGCACACATATTCATGTAGGCAAAACACTAAAACACATGAAGTTAAAACATATTATATATATATATATATATATATATATATATATATATATATATATATATGATATATCCTACCTGACACCAATATAGGTTATTTTAGTATCAACATATTATGTTTTTCTAAAAAATGTTTACCTAAAAATGTGCAAATTAATATTTCATCTATTTTCCTTAAAACAAAAATGGAATATTGATCAGAAGAGGACATGTTGATTATTATTGAGCAAATGAGATGTAATTAATGAACTCTCAGTGATTATTAATTTAAGGGAATTGGAAATCATTTCTACCTTTCTTCAGTGTTATAGTCTCTGACAAATAATTTTTACAAAAAACAGCAGATACACATATTACCTGTATCATAATTCTAATTACCAATGAATTTTATTCAGCACATAGTATTCTGCTTTCAAATCACCAAAGATAATTTATGAGTTTATGTAACTTTCAATATTCAAGATAGATAAGTAAGTCTTATGTGATTCTTTATCATGTTGGTATTTTCTGATTTATGATAAACACAATTATAGTACGATAATGCAAAGAAAATTCTTGTTTTCATTATATCTAGATACTTCCCTGCAGAATATAATTTAGATTTTTTGTTTAAAGTAGACTTTTCTCTTGCATACAATATTATAATATATCCTGACTATGATTTCCCTCCATTTATAACTCTCAGTTCCTGCCCATCTCCCTAACCTATTTGGATGCAACCCTTTCTGTTCTCTCAGCAACAATTGAACTTCTGAGGAATAATAATTTAATCTAATTTATATAACATAACAAAATAAGGCAAAACGAAAACTACAACGTCAGAATTGGAGAAAACATATAAACAGAAGGGGGAAGGGCACAAGAAACAGCGAAACACTGATTTTCGCACTCAGGAATATCATAGAAACATGAAAGTCAAGAGAACACACAAAAAGGACAGGCAGAGCAGAAGGGAGAAGAAAAATAGAATAGAATAAAATAAAACAAAATGCAAAGCATAAGGTGAAAAGAAAAAGCCCTAGCACAACATTCTGAGAAATAGAAGCTCCAAAGATGCCCTTGGATCGGTTTCTGTTGTCTATCTACTGCTGGGCATGAAGCCTACACTTTATTTCCAGAGTAGAGCTCATTTGGAGGAAAATAAATTTTCAGTTAATAGTAGTTATCAGTTGCAACTAACTCCTGGGTTAGGAATCAGGGTATGTGTGCATTTCTTCTTCCAGCTGTATGAACTGATCTGGCTTAGACCCATGAAGGCCGTGTGCATGCTGCTTCAGTCTCTGTGAGCACATATGTGCATTGATCATATTGAGTTAAAGGGCCTTGTTTTCCTGGTACCCTCCATCACTTCTGGCTTTTGCATTCTTTCTGCTTTGTCTTACATGTGCCCTGAACCCTGAGAGGAGGGTCATGACATCACTGTAGATGAAAGGGTTTGTGTAACTTTAATTTTTCTAAATCCTATTTTTAAATGATGGTTCTTAAATGCTTTAACCTGCCTTGTAACCCACTACCCACCAGAGGTAATGGAAAAGAAAGAATACTAGGGAAATGGTCCTGTTTAGAAAGATTCATTGGAGCAACTCCCCTCTGTGTTGTCTGGAAACCCACAGTTCAGTTCCCAGGTTAGCAGGAGCTCTATCCCCTAGCAAAACCTCATGGATACACCAGCAGTCCAGTTCTGTAGAGTCAGGTTAGCAATGTTGGGGACATGACCTAGCCGAGACAGACAGGTCCCAGTCTCAGCTCCAGACAGCAGGAGGAACCTGGAGGGACAGCAGGAGATGTTCTCCTCTGTGCCTCTTTCAGGGGTGCAAAGATCAGCGAAAATGAGACACCCACAAGTGTTGACAGCTAGCTGTACCAGCAAGAATCCAAGCGCTCTCTCTCTCTCTCTCTCTCTCTCTCTCTCTCTCTCTCTCTCTCTCTCTCTCTCTCTCTCTTTTCTCTCTCTCGTCCTATTTATACTCTCCAAATATTATGTGTCTTCCATGTGCCTGCTTCAGCACAGACCTGCATCCAATCAATCAGCTCAAGTCCTTCAAAGTAGCAGAAGCTGCCATATACCAGCAGAAATGTTTTGGTGTGTCTCTCTCTATGGTGGACCAATACAGGCATGTCCTTAGCAAAGAATCCTTCATCACGTGTCCTTTCACGTGCTTGCTTTAGCAGAAACCCTCTCCTGTGTCTGCTTCAGCAAAATGTTCCTTCACGATCCTGCCTTATCCTTGCACACCTGTGTCCATTTTAACCAAATGTTCCTTCAACATGTTTGTTCCAGCAAAACACCATCCAAACAACTTTCCAAAGAACCCTTAAGTTTCCACTTCAGGTTTGTGTTTACATCTCTGCTTTGGTAGTTTGGAGAATATCTTCCTTTTAGCAGTTCTCTCATCAATCCATGCGTATCATATTTTATTTGCCTTTCCTATGGAGATGTATCTTCCACCTGGTACCCTCATCTTGTATTCTAAACCTAAAACTTCTGTGGTTTCACAGATAGTAGCTTGAATACCTTAAGAACTAATATCCACATGTAAGCAAATGCATACCATAACTGTCTTTCCGGGTTTTGGGTATCTCACTCAGGATTCTTGTTTTCTATTTCTATACATTTATCTGAGCATTTAAGATTTTATATTTTTTATTTGTGTAAATTTTGTTGTGTAAATCTTCCAAATTCATTTTCTATTCTTTTCTTGAGGTGCACCTAAGTTGTTTCTAAATTCTGGCTATTGGGAATAGGGTAAGAACAAACAAAGTTAAGCAGGCGTCTCTGTGGTAGGATGAAATGTCCGCTGGTTATGTGCCAACAGTATTACAGATAAATCTTAAGGTCGATCTATTCCTATTTTCCTGAGGAACCACTGCACTGATTTCCATGTTGGCTGTGTAAGATGAGTGTTCCCTTTGCTCCACATCCTTACCAGCATGAGCTGTCTGTTGTTTTATTGAACTTAGCCAGATGGACTCTTGTGAGATGAAATCTCAAAGTAGTTTTGGTTTGCATTTCCTGAGGGTTAAGGTGTTGAAATTGTCTTTAAATGTTTCTCAGACATTTGAGTTTCCGACTTTGATAGTTCTCTGTTTATATAGGCACCACATTTTCTTTATTCACTTATTTGGTTTCTGAATAGTAGTTTTGCTGATGTTGCTTGATTTTGGCTTTTATTTATTTATTTGCTTTGTTTTTGCTTTTAGCTTTTTATATATTTTGAACATTAACCACTTACCTGATGTATAGTTGAAAAAAATAATTTTCATTTTGCATGTTGCCATTTTGTCAAAATGATGGTATCTCTTTTCTTAGAGAAGCTTTTCAGTTTCATGCAGTCCTGTTTATAAAATATTCATCTTAGTGGGTGTGCTAATAGTATACTGTTTAGAACTTTTTTTTCTTGTGCCAGTGGATTCAATAAAATTTCTTTCTTTATCTTCTGTTGGGTTTAGTGTAACTGATTCTGCTTATTTCTTTTATCCATTTGGAGTTGAGTTTTTATTCAGTATTTATTATTTTATTAAATTATTTTATTTATTTACATTTCAAACATTGCCCCCTTTCTGGGTCACCCCTTCCAGAGTTCTTTACACCATCCTCCCTCCTCTTTGCCTCTGAGAGGGTCCTTCCCTACCCATCCACCCACGTATCCTCTCTTGATTTTAGTGAAGTTGTTTGAGTTTCTATTTAAGATGATGTTGCTTATAAGCTTGAAAACTACCTTTATTATGTTGAGGTTTGTCCCTTGTATACTTAATATTTCAATGATTTATTCTGAAGGTATGTTAGATTTCATCAATGGTCTTTTCTTCATCTAAGTATATAATTTTGTGGGTTTTTTCTATTAGTGTGTTTATATGGCAGATTCCATTTTATATTTATGTATGTTGAACAATTTCTGTGTCTCTGGGATGGAGCATTTTTTATCACGTTGGATCATCTTTTTAATGTGTTCTTATATTTGTTTTGCAAGTATTTCACATAACATTTTGCATCTATATTCGAAAGGGAAATTGGTCTGCAATATTCATTCTTATTGTGGCTTTTTGTGGTTTGAATATTATCACAAATGTGGCCTTGAGGAAAGAATTGGGCAATGTTCCTTTTGTCCCTAATTTGTGGAATAATTTTAGGAATATTAACATTAACAGCTCTTAGAAAGACTAGTAGAATGCTTCAAGAAAATAAAATAACACTTTTTTTGTTTGGTTGGTTTTGTTTTGGTGGGATGACTTTCAATTACTATTTCCATTACACTCGGTGTTATTGATCATGTAAATTGTGTATGGAAACTTCACTTAATATTTGTAATTTTATTGAGTAACTAATAGATTTCATTTAGTTTTTTTCTCAATTTTAGGGAGCATATGTTTTTAAAATATATTTTTATGATTATCCAGTTTCTTCTGTGTTCACTAATATGTCCCTTTAACATTTCTATGTTTTGTTAATTTTGATCCCTACTGTCCACCGTTAGTTAACTTGAATAAGGGTTTATCAATTTAATTAATTTTCCTAAAGGACAAAATATTTATTGATTTCTTGTATCTTTGTTTCTATCTTATGATTATTTCTTTCCATCTAATCATTTTGTCTCTTTTAAATCTCTTTTTTATCCCCTAGAGCAGTGACTATTAACCTTCCTAATGCTGAGATTGACTGATACAGTTATGTTGACACCCAAACATAAAATTATCTTACTGCTAATTATTAACAGTAATTTTGCTATTGTTACGCATTGTAATGTAACTCCTGTGAAAGGGTCATTCTGCCCCCAAAGGGTTGTGTCCCACTTGTTGAGAACTGCTGTCCTAGAGACTTCAGTTGTGTTGTTGGCTATTCTTGTGAAATCTCTCTAACTTTCTAGATCTAGAAAGACCTTAATTATTGTCTTGACATATATTGCATTTAGTTGCCATCTGTTTAATTACATTGTGTTTGTGAGCTTTCTTATGATTTTGCTGTTTTGATATCAAGCTTAAGTCCTTGGAGATGATAAGATACCAGGTGTTTTTGTTTTTTTTTTCCATATCTTTTGATACTTTCTTGGATCAAAATATGTGTTTGAGTCTGAAAAAGTTCCATTAGATGCTGAGAAGATATATTTTTTATTTGTTTGGGTGAAATGTTATGACCATCTGGTTTATGAATCAGATATGTCCAGCATCTTTTTGTTTAGTTTTTGTTCTGGTGACCTGTATATTGGTGAGTGTGGGTTATTTAAGTATCTCACTATCAGTGTGCAAAGGTCAGTATGTGATTTAATCTATAGTTGTTATTTCATGAACTTTGGTGCCCTTGTGTTTGGTGTATAGAGGTTAAGATTGCAATATCGTCTTGCTAGATTTTTCTTTTGTTGTGAATGAGCTCTTCTTCCCTCTCTTTTCTGAGTAGTTTTGGTTTGAATGAAGTCTACATTGTTAGATACTGCAAATGCTGCATCAGCTTGCTTCTTAGGTATTTTTATGTGGAATATATGTTTCTAGCATTCTGCTCTGAAATGATGTCCATCCTTGATGTTAAGGTGTGCTTCATACATGCAGCAAGGATGGATCACATATTAGCATCCATTTGATTAGTCTGCATCTTTTCCTTTGGAAATTCAGACCACTCCTGCTGAGAGGTATCAATAAGCATTATTTGTTAATTCCTATTATTTTTTGTTCTTGTTGTTGTTGTAGTGGTGGTGGTGGTGGTAGTGGTGTTGATGGTGGTGTGTGTGTGTGTGTGTGTGTGTGTGTGTGTGTGTGTGTGTTTGTTTCCGCTCTTTTGACTTGCTGTTCTATAATTATTCTTTGTGTTTTCTTGGGACTGGGTAACCTCTTTATGTTGAAGTTTTCTTTGCCTGTTTTTGTCTTTGTTTCTACTGCTTTCTCTAGGGATGTATTTGTAGATAGGTATAAAAATCATAATATTTCCAAAATACTAAAATATTAAAAATTATAAACATTCTTTAAAACAGAAAATCTAGACATGTTCATTTCCATTTACCTAGACAACTATCAATGAATATTTCTTAAATTTTTGTTTAAAATTAATATGTAGGATGAAGCTGTTATAAAATTTTACCTTTCTCCTCTTATGAGTCACAACATTTAAATCTTGTCATGCAGTGTGAGAATGTGGCTGCATATAAATGCATGACATCACCTGAGAGTCTCCCTGATGAAATCAATATGAGCCCAAATACTCTCTTGAGGTGTAAATGCGACTTTAGGTGTGTAGTAATGTTTTTACCTTAAATCACCTTATAAATCAACTTGCCCAGAACTCACTGAGGATCTTTTTGTGTATTCTTGTTTAAGTTGATTATCTGACCAGCCCTTAGGTCAATTCTGTGCACAGCCACTATTAATAAGGTGTTTGCGCTTTGAATAATGCATTTCTTGCAACCACATACATAAAATTTTTTATAGGCATTCATTATATAAATGTAGATGAGAACCATTTTATTTCAGTCGCAATGTCACCCACAGATGAATTTTATACATTTAAAGAATGTATCCAGTGGTGGCATAAAATCATTATAAAACAAGAAGATATTAAATTTATTTTTCAGCTGGGATATTCCCGTGGGAACATCCTATATGATAACTACCAGAGTATCAATGAACTTTTCTTTCTTTTTTCGATCCCTGAGCGTTTTTACTCCATATTGTAGTGAGGTACTGTATGACTCGAGACATGTCAATATGTTCTCCACTCTCTTCTAAAGCTGCTAACTGGAGCAATGCCATTTGGCATACAAATGTGTCTTACAGATGGAAGCTCAATTTCCTAAACACTATTTCCGCTTCATGTTACAGATATGAAGATTAATTAACCAGACCCAGGCTATGACATATTTGTCTTTCATCATGTAGATGTATGACATTTCTGATTAGGATCACACAGTTACATATAAAAATGAAGAAAATACAAGGCCAGGGAAAGTTTTATTTAATAATAATAAAACTGCTGACCAAATTCTGTGACTGTGACATTAGGATGTATAAATAACCAGCAAATTCTACACTGAGAGAATTTTCAGTTAGCCTCATAGCATTTTGAATTTCAAACTTAATGTGATCAATATTTATGATGAACAAATATTTTTTTCAATAAGTATTTTTTTATTATTATTACTATGCTCTAGCCAAAATAAGTAACCAGGAGAGGACAAGAGTTTAACTAAAAAACAAACAAAAAAAGAATTAAAAAAGAAGAGTCTAGCATCCTTGAAATAAAATGTTTCCTGGAAGAAGTGTTTCCTAAGAATCATCACAGAGAAGTTATGTTCCAGAGGTGGCCAAGGTTATAACAGATGCTGCCAGCAGAACTTGGTAGTATAACAGTCACCCAGATGATCCTTGTATAAAGGCATGTAGGGGCAGCTGAGGCTTGGCACTGTGAGAGTCCAGGGGGGTCCATTAGGGAAGGTGAATTCTCAATAGCCTCTGAGGTCCAGGAAAGAAGTTGTCATAGAGAGAAGTTGAGATTGGTACTATGAAGAGAGTCTATGAAAGACTAGATGAAAGTGCATTCCAGTTGAAGGATAGGACTTCAACAGATTTGGAGATGTCAATACCATGGGAAACTCACCAAGGAAAGCAGCAACAGTGGGGAAATTGTGCTGTTTATATGATTGGAGTTTGGCTTTGCTTTGGATTGATTGTGACTATGCTCTGCCCTGGTTCTTCCTTTTAGAAGTGAGAAATAATTTAATTTAATTTGGATTTTTACATGTTGGAAAGACTTTGATTTCTAAAGGGGATTTTGGATTTTAGAGAAACTGGATATATTAAAGAGACTGAAATCTTAATGAGTGTGATTTTTTTAAATAATGCCAGAATCTTTCCCTTTGTCCTCAGGATTCTTCAAGCTCTCTGCCTAATGTTTGGCTGTGGGTCTATGCAACAGTATCCATCAGTTTCTGGGAATATTCTGATTACATTTATGCTAAGCTCTCACCTGCAAGTATAGCAGAATATTGTTAATACTGTCAGGCCTGGCCTCTCTCTCTCTCTCTCTCTCTCTCTCTCTCTCTCTCTCTCTCTCTCTCATGGCATAAGTCTAAAGTTAGGTCAACAATTAGTTGGCCATTGCTTCAATTTCTGCTCACATTTATCCTTGTATATCACATAGCAGGAAAATTTGTGGGTCAAAGGTTTTGTGTCTGTGATGTTCCTGTCCCTCCATTGGAAATCTTTCTTGGTTAGAGGAGGTTGCCATCTCAAGTTTCACACATTGACCCTTTGAAATTATTAACATATATTACAAAAACAACCTTAGAGAATTCTTCTTTTTACAATTATGTGAACTTTGTTAGTTATAGTCGCAATGTAATTACATATTTCATATCTTGATATCTTTTAAATATCTTTGTAAGCAAAAAACCTGCCTTCAAAACTAAGACTGATATATGCCACTCAGAAAAAAAAAAAAAATGTCTATTAGTCTTTTTCTTTCAAAAGCCTGTGATTATGAAGTTGAAACGGAAAATACAAGCTTAATTTTCTTTAAAATTCATAACATAAACATTAAATTAAATATAGACACAGTGCCTCCATGCAGTTTAATTCTTTTGTCATAGATTCGATATAACATGAACATTATCTACTTTATTTACTACAAATTTACAAGCAATGTCTCAAATTATAGAAGAATTAGGCAGTACTCGATGATACAAAATTAGGTTAGCCAAAACTTTAGATGAAGTGTTATGAAAAAGTAGGCTTTACTTTCCCTGTGAACCAAATATTATCCGAGTATAGAAAAGTGGCACAGTATCTTTCCACTTCAGTGGAAGAACACATTTTTTATTTTGAGAGATGACATATTTTCAGTGAAGTAAAGGTAAATATGTATCATTTCAGGTAGTAAGAAAAGGATGCTTATCATGAATTTACAAAATATTATTACATTATGAATCTTGAAAATATGTCATTTTATATTCAGTATTTTAAGGCATTCAACACAGTGTGTTTGTATGTGCATGTGGTGTGTGTGTGTGTGTGTGTGTGTGTGTGTGTGTGTGTGTGTTTCACCTAGTTCCTGTTCCCTTCTAAATAACTCTAATTTCTTTGACTGTAAAATATGGGGGTTTATTTTCCCAATGATGATTATAGTGATTAAGTTTATTTTTCTCTAAGATATCAAGAGAGATTTTATAGTAATTTTCAGATGCAGAGTATCTGCTAAATGGTATTCCAATGTTTATCACATAAAAGGCTGAAATAATAAGAAAAAGGTAAATTATTTTTAATTCATATGTTAACCCTAGATTAACAAAATACTAGAGAAAGGATGTTTTGATAATGAATTAGACTGGGTGTTTTTCTTTACCAAAGATTAATATGTCCATATTAGCAGAAATCCACCACTTTTCATTCTACCTATCTCAATGAATGCACATACCACCTGAAAAGAAGAAAATAATAAAAGCTTATACTCACTACCTGACCCCAGCACCCTGAAACTTTCCAAAAGGCTTATATAAAATTGTCACAGACTGCAGTCAGGCTGGTATCCTATGACCAAGGTGGACTGCCCACAGAGACTCTTCCAAGTTCATTCTAAGCAGGCACTAAGACATACTTCACTGAGAAATGCATTTTTTTCTTAGAAAAGAATTTGATGGAGAGTTCCAGAAAAGCTTATTTCCGACCCTCATCTTGACATGTATCAGCAGCAATATTTTGACAACTCAGTTTCCACTTTTGGAAAAAAAACAAAAAAAACAAAAAAAACAAATGAAGTTTCCCTTAGGTGACCTTAAAACTTCAGCTAAAGTGACTTTTAAAATTGCCTTTAGTGGCATGCCAGCAGCACTTACACCTGGTGTCTTTCCTTTTGTTTCTATGTCCTTCTCTATTCCTAAGCTGTGGCAGGTCTGTTCTATACCTTAACTGCTGGCTTCTTGCAAGATCGAAGTGGCTGGCATGGACCTTTATCCAAATGAGAAGCGAATACAGCCTTTTACACAATTTTAAATTGTAATTGTTGAAATTATACCTGACCATTAACCTCTCTTCAGTTCTAAAAAAAAATCTCAAAGCTTGTGTGGACTGTCACCTAATTTTCTCCTAACATTTATAAATAGTCTATTCTCTAAGTCCATGCTCCATTCCTGTGTAGATACCTTTCATTGGCAGGTGCCTTCAGATTACTTGTGTGTTTCTGTAATAAAATTCTACAAACAGATAAACCTCATCAAATTCCTTTTCTGTTTTTAATTCTCGAAGGATAGATTTCTTTTGGTTGACAAGATGATATCCAGGATATATCTTAAGTCACAGTCTTTATGTGTATAGATATAAAGGGAAAAATAGGATGGGTGGGGATAAGCTATAAGGACAAATTCAACATAATTCCAGTCCGTGCCCTGGTTTTCCTCAAGTAGATGGCACTGTTTTGTCAACAGCTCCATCTGCAGACCAGGGACAGCTGTGACTCTTGCTTAGTGATGAGGTCACAATGCCTCTGCTTTCAGCCTGCAGCTTGTCTATTAAAATTCGATTTAAAAGGCAGCACCTGATGTCATCTCATTTAAGTTATTTTTTTTTTAGCAATGTCAGGATTTATATGATTTCTGAAAAATAGATTTAGGTTCTGTCAATGGAAATTTCTAGAGAGGGAGGCGTGAAGGGAAAGCCAGCAGTGGGGTGGGGTGGGGGGGTGTAAACTTTTCCGTCAATTGATTAGATAAGTACACAGAAAAGTACTCTTTCCATTGTTTTCCTGAAGTGTTGTGATCTCTCTGGGTATTCCACCTTCCCCACGAAGGCTGTTTCTAAGCAGCTGTGGTTTCAACACTCTCTGGTGATAGAGTGAGAATAGTTCAGTTCCCACTGCAGATGCTGCAGTCTTAGTGGTTTAAATAATGTGTGCTCCAACAGCAAAACTGTCAGCAGCCATTCCACCCTGAAGGAGAGGTTGGCAAGGGGAGTTCAGTTCAGCCACACTTTAAAGTACTTGGACACAGAGAGAGGTCTGTGTGTTTGGAACACTAGAGGGCTGTATAGGTCTTTATTTTATTTATTTATTTTTTTTATTTTTAAAACCTTTAAGGGTACTAAGTTTCTTAGGATGATGGAGTCGATATGAATTGATTTAACATGAAATCTGAGTATTTGAAAAAGCAAAGAGAATTAACCAGGGTAACAAATCTCTAATGAGAAACATATACATATATATCTGCACACACACCCATATAGAATAAATGTATACAACACATATAGTGTTTATATAGAGCATTGCATGAAATAATTACTATACTTGAAATTCCTTGTTTAACAAACCTATTGGTCTTCAATGGAAATAATTGCATATTTTCCTATAGGTAATGTATTTACATTTAGATAATATATTTGTACAATATCAAATTTGAGACCAAATGCAAAGTTATAGTGAAGTTGCTGTCACTGGAAATCTAAAACAGGTAATAGCTCACAAAATTCTTTGAAGACAAGGAAGTGCTATAAAACTGTAGGTTGTCCATATTATAGCTATGAGTCATAATGTCCCATGGTGTAATGACTTTCAGAGAGGTGTTCTGCTAACATTAGGGAACTGTGTTAGATTACCAAACTCAGCACCTTTACTAAAATATTTGATGCTAAATAAGGATATGATGATGTATATTTCTTACCAGTTCTTGTTGGCTTCAATTTTACTATCACGAGGATTTAATTATAAAAGGATTTGAGCATTGTGTATTCAGGCAAGAGGAAAACATATCAATATTTTAAACTTATACATACATTCTACTCAAAAAGTAGACATCATACACACATCCCTAAAAACACCGCCATTGAACAAAAGTTAGAGGGATCAGAGGATGAAAGAAAAATGAATGTGGTCCAAATAGTTTGTTTAATTATCACGGATCTAAGTTTCCAACTATGACATGGAGTGAGGTAGAAGTTATTGATGCTACAGAGAGAAAGACAGTGATTCTTAACCATTTCTAATAAAAATAAAAGGATGAAACCATGTACAAATACATTCAATCACGAGTATAAAAACAAATCCAATGATTTATAAAAGAAGCATGGTGATTAAGAAGTTTTTCATTAATTAATTAATTAATTAATTAATTTTAAACTCCAGATTTTATTCCTCTCCCAGTCCACCCTCTGACTGTTCCACATCCCATAACACCTCTCTGCCCCTTTCCCAGTCTCCACAAGAATGTCCTCACCCTCCACCCCCCCACCCCACCAGACCTCTAAACTCCGTGGTGCCTCAAGTCTCTTGAGGGTTACATGCATCTTCTCTGAATGAACCCAGACCCTGAAGTCGTCTGCTGTTATATGTGTTGGGGGCTTCATATCAGCTGGTGTATGCTGCCTGATTGGTGGTTCAGTGTTTGAGAGATCTCGGGGGTACAAGTTAATTGAGACTGCTTGTCCTCCTACAGGGTTGCCCTCCTCCCAAGCTTCTTCCAGTTTTCCCCTAATTCAACCACAGGGGTCAGAGCAAAAATATGAATGAAGGTATCAATAGAAAATGAAGTATTAGCAAAAACGTACCAATGAAGGAGACCATTAATAAAGAGGCTTTAGTTTTTGGTAGCATGACGAGATAGTCAAATATTGAGAAGACTCTTAGAAAATAAAAATACCACATGCCAGACATAGGTAGAAAACAACATCACTTAATTATAAATTTAAATTTTGTTTCTAAATAAAGATGTTGGAAACTTTATACTCTAAGAACTACTAATAAGAAATAAAGGTCAAGATATTTATTTTTATTTGTTTATTTAGCTATTTTTTATTGAAAATAACTTCTTCTTTCATAAAATACATTCTGACTACAGTTTCCACTTCCTCCCTCCTCTCAGCTTCCTTCTACCTCTCCTCTCCCCAGATTCACTTCCCCTTCTTTCAGAGAATATTAGGTCTCCAAAGGACAGCAAAATATAAGATGATAAATCAAAACAGAATAAGATAAGACAAAAGTGCTCACATTAGGACTCGACATGGAAACTCAACAGGAGTTAAGTAGTCCCAAGAACAGGCAAGAGAGTCAAGGAAACCCCAGTTCTACTGCAAGGAATTCCACAGAACACCAAGCTAACAGCTACAACGCGTCAGATACAACGCGTAAGCAGAAGACCTGGTACAGACCCAAGCAGGCCTTGTGCATACGACTTCAGTCTCTGTGCGCCCATATGATCACTGCTTAGTTGGTTCACTGGGGCATGGTATGCTGGAGTCCTCCATTTTCTCTGACTCCAACTATCTTTCCTCCCACTTTTCCATGGGTTCTCTGAGCCCCGAGAGAATGACCTAATGGAGACCTCCAAGTTAGACTCCCTCTCCACATAAGTCTGACTGTGGATGAATGTCTGTACCAAATCCCAACTTCTGCCAGAGGAAGAAGTCTCTCTGATGGTGACTGGAGAAGATTTTTAAAACAGTACTCCATCCTTTGCCATTCACAATTACCACTTAGATATGTAAACACCAAGACTAAGATGATGCAGGTGAACTATAGGAGTGAAATTAAGGAGTGTTAAAACCGTGGATCACTTTTTGCTTTAATTGTGTAACTATTTGCACCTAGAATATAACACTCATTGCTTGACAATGAGGCTCAGGTCGGAAATTCTAGCTAGCATTTAGAAAGCTGAGGTAGAAAGCTCAGCACAGCTTTGAGACGATCCTGCTCTACACAGTGCATCCCAAGCAAGCCTGTGCTATATTGTGTGACTTCATTTCAAGCACACACATGACCCCTCTACACACACTTCAAGTACTAGACCCTAAGGTTCTAGAGTACAAATATGAAGTCGTGGATGAACAATAGAAAATAGATAAAGAGAGATGCTCAGGATTTAGCTATGTCTACAAGGAGGAATGGTAAAGTGTGGAGAAAGTTACAAAATTGACAATATGTACACACATGGTGCCAATTACCACACAATTTTCTTTTTCAGTATATGAAAAATAAATGCTTCGATGCAAAAATATATAATACTGTAGCAAAGCCTATACAATAAATAGAAAACCCACTGAAACTCTAGATACCAATGATTCCTAATATAATATATACATCAAGTATAGTTTACATATTAGAGAATGAGTAATAAGATTATGATTTAAAATACCACAAGAGTAACCATTGAATATTATTTTTTTCACACCTTTCCCAGTAGTGCTGAACTTAGATCATTAATCCCCTATGTACTGTTTTCCGGAGTATCTTGTTCCCACAAAAGCATCACTGTGCCATGCTTATAGTCACCCAGTGGTTCACAGGTCATTTGTTATTTTCTTTCCAGCTTTGCCAACTGTCAACGATGCTTCTGTATGTGAGAAATTGCCATATCTTTTTAGTACAATATTAAGAACCAATCATTTGCTTCTGGGTAGTCCTTTATAAAATTTCCATTTCTCTGTGTTCTGCCTCCTTCTCACATTTAAGTATGGAAGCTACAATTAAAGCTTCCACAATCTGTATTGCTCAGAATACTCTCTAAAGCATGTGATGTTCATTTTGCTAGTCCTGTGCCCTGCCTGCCAGTGTTGCCTTAGCAGGAAAGGATAGGAGGCTTCAGAGGAATAAAGCCTTTTTAAAATTTTAAATATTT
>LR750822.1:167142-227402 GCA_902729485.2 Mus minutoides
TATATATATATATATATATATATATATATATATATATATATATATATATATATATATCTGGCTGACCCTTTGTTATTGAGTAACCATTTGGTTGCTCCTCCCTGTGTAAGGTTGCTTTCTGCTCTTGGCAAGCTTTAGTTATCTGTTGTTCTTTGTCTAGGCCCCTCTCACATGATTATTGGTGTTATCACTGTTCAATTTATGCTTAGGCAGACATGCTTATGACACCTTATAATTGTCGTATTTTACATCTCTGGTGTAAACAGTCTTAAAGTAAATGACCGCATCGCTGGCTTTTACAATCTGTTTGCCCTTACTTCTACAGGGATCCCTCCCAAAGAGTCTATTATAAAAAAATTCATATTCCTAGCAAATAGTTCTTTTAACAAGAAATACATTGAAAAGGAAGAATAAAGAAAGGTTTTTACAAACTCAGCTTATCCTTATCTACTCTTCTAAAACTCAAAATATATTTCTCAAGAGTAATAGATCTTTTTTTAGCCAATGAATTTTCAATCATTTCAGGTATTTCCTTGAGTGGATCATTTGCCTGTTTTAGATAACCCCATTGTTTATCAAGATATACTACTGAATTAGCAGCAAAATATTGGTGAAATATTATATAAATCAGTAATTTAGATGTTTAATTTTAGCAAGTAATAGAAAAGAAAACAGTCATTTGTGAATGATTTGGGGCTAGAACAAAGCTAGCCCTTGAATTTGGTAGATGACCAACATTTGTATAGATAAAAGCAAGAGGCAAAGATTTTTGTTTAGCTTCACCACATGGAAAAAGGAGATGTATTTTAGGTTAAAGACTCCTTTCATGAGCTCTGCATTCACTCTCAGGTTTTTAACTCAAAATCAATTCCCATATTTTATTCTTACTCAAGAATGTTTTTCTTCTAGTCCTGTTTCCCTATCTGTAAAACCCGAATGGGGACACCTATATGACATGGTTGGTGTGAGGACAAACAAAGTGAATTCGAAACACTGTGGCTGCCAACATCATGAGTGGCAGGTGTTACTCTCCAGATAAGCCCAGGGAACAGCCACTAGACTGGAGCAGGAAGGTGACACAGGAGATAGTGTGGTCCCTATGCCTTGGGCTTAGTGTGGAGGACTACATGGGGAACACTTGGAAAATTCTCTCAAGGTTTTTTCGTTGTTGTTGCTGTTGGTTTTTTTTTTTTTTTTTTTTTTTTTTTTTTTCCTGTAACTAATGCCTGTTTGTCTTTGAAGCCAATGTGGTATTAGATGGCTCCATTGAGGGCAACAGCTAGTGAATGTTGACCAGCAGACTTGCCAGCTAAGCCATGTAAATTCACAGTGTGTCTGGGCTAAACTTGTGTTAGGCAGCAGTTTTTAAATGGCTGCTATGTAAAAGGGGAGAAAAATTCAAAACAGGCAACACAAAAGGGGAATTGTCTTTTAGCCTAGCTGTCACTGGAAGCTTCCTGATTGTGTCTTTATGTGCCACCCACCTTCTGTGGCATAACAGGCTGTAACAATGTATTTAAATGACAAATGCCTCTGCAAGTAGATGTAACCAGGCAGTACTCCCTAGAGGCACTATAAAGTGTTCCTGGCAAACCTTGTTGCTAACCACTCTGTGGACTAATAAAAGCCTGCTAAAGCAAGAAATAGGGTGACAATGCCATTCTCTCTACAGCTTTTTGTGGACGACCATGATTTCCCCTGCACCTGAGATGTGTAACCAGACAGAGACCTTTTTCAAACTGCCCATGAAAACAGAATAGATTCCAGTGCCACCAACTACATTCAAAGTTTCAAATGATTCAGCTTTGAAAGTAATTACATAAAGAAAATTAATTCCAGTTGGGAACACATAAAACATTTCATTTGGAAACCAACATGAATAAGATTATTACTATGGTAAATATACAATATGAAAATCTAAAATTACAATACATTCTGACTTTAATATTTCCATACAAATTAATGTTTTGTTAACTGTCTGTAATGTGCACAATTGCCAGGAGACAACAGGACAACCAGCATGGAGCATGCTCTTTTTGAACAAAGCCTTTGGGCAGATTCAAACTTTTAGACCAATCTGAAGAGAGGAAAATGTGCAAAGACTAAAACAATTTGGCAATCTATGCCTCTCTCTGTCTCTCTCTCACTCTCTATCAATTTGTCTCTCAATGTGTATGAATGTATGCATGTGTGTGTTTATCTCTCTCTTTTCTTCCCTTCCTTTCTTTCTCTATCTATCTATCTATCTATCTATCTATCTATCTATCTATCTATCTATCTATCATCTATCTATCTATAGATTATAGATGATAAAGATAAACAGAGTAAATAAACAGAAAAATATATATATATATAACAATGTAGACATCAAGCATGCTCAGAAGAGTCTGTATTAGCAGACATACCAGAGCAAAGGGATATAAAAGGATGTTTAAAGAGAAAAAAGGAGGCAGATAACCAAAGATGAGGGAGAACAACAAGAGTAGCCAGACAAAAATCCTTGCTCAATAGCAGTGTAACCTGTACAAAAGCACATGGAGTTCAATGGAGGGGAAGATTCCCTGTGCCAAAGATGGCATGACACTCCAAAGCAGCACAGAAGTAGGTGGAAGGAAGCTCTCTAAGACACTGGAGGCATTTGGAAGTATTCCCCCTCCCCACTAAAAAACAAACACAGAGTGTTTTACAGAAGGATTTACCTTATTAAGGTTGTATGAATAAAAAGCTGGATTAGTTCCCCACCAGAGGAGAGGTGGCCTCCCCAGGAGGGCTGCAACACCCAGAGCAGGCTGGGCATGTGAGCAGGCAGACTGTGGAGGCAAGCCATATTCTGGGACAGGTCCCGTTTCGGGCCTTCATCTTCAACCAGGAGGCAAGTCTGAACTCCAGACCTCTGTGCACCTTCCCTGCAAGAGGAGAGCTTACCTGAAGAGAGGACTCTGACCACTGAGATTCAGAAGAGAGCTGGACTCCCAGGACAGCTGACAGAGGCTAAGATAATCACTGGAGGAACAGGCTCCAGCCAGAGACAACTATAACTCCAGGGATTACAAAATGGCAAAAGGCAAACGTAAGTATCTTAACAACAGAAACCAAGACTGCTCACCATCATCAGAACCCAGCACTTCCAACTCAGCCAGTCCTGGATACCCCAAAACACCCGAAAAGCAAGATTCGGATTCAAAATCATATTTCATGATGCTGGAAGAGGACTTGAAGAAGGACTTCAATAACTCACTTAAAGAAAAAAAGGAGAACAGCACTAAAGGGGTAGTAGTACTTAAAAAAATCACAGGAAAACACTGCCAAACAGGTGATGGAATTGAAGAAAACTATCCAATACCTAAAAAGGGACAAAGTTCTATTAGACTTTCAAAGAAGACCTAATTCCAACTCTCTTCAAACAATTCCACAAAATAGAAACAGAAAGTTCTCTAACCAATTCATTCTTTGAAGCCATAACTACTCTGATACCTAAACCACACAAAGATCCAACAAAGAAATAGAACTTCAGACAAAGTTCTCTCATGAATATCAATGCAAAAATACTCGATAAAATCCTTGCAAATCGAATCCAAGAACACATCAAAATGATCATCCATCATTTTGAGGCCAAGTATACTTCATCCCAGGGATGCAGGGATGGTTTAATATATGGAAATCCATCAATGTAAATAACTATATAAATAAACTCAAAGACAAAGCCCACATGATCATCTCCTTAAATGCTGAGAAAGCATTTGACAAAATCCAACACCCATTCATGATAAAAGTCTTGGAAAGATCAGGAATTCAATGCCCATACCTAAACATAATACAAGCAATTTACAGTAAACCAGTAGCCAACATCAAACTAAATGGAGAGAAACTGGAAGCAATCCCAGTAAAATCAGGGACTAGACAAGGCTGCCCACTTTCTCCCTTCCTATTCAATATAGTACTTGAAGTCCTAGCCAGAGCAATTCGACAATAAAATGAGATAAAGGGGATTCAAATTGGAAAGGAAGAAGTCAAAATATCACTATTTGCATATGATATATTATATATAAGTAACCCTAAAAATTCCACCAGAGAACTCCTAAACCTGATAAACAGCTTCAATGCAGTAGCTGGATATAAAATTAACTCAAACAAAGTAATGGCCTTTTTCTACACAAAGGATAAACAAGCAGAGAAAGAAATTAGGGAAACAACAACCTTCACAATAGTCACAAACAATATAAAATATCTTGGTGTGACTCCAAGGAAGTGAAAGATCTGTTGATAAGAACTTCAAGTCTCTGAAGAAAGAAATTGAAGAAAATCTCAGAAGATGGAAAGATCTCCCATGCTCTTGGATTGGCAGGATTAATATTGTCAAAATGACTATCCTGTCAAAAGCAATCTGCAGATTCAATGCAATCCCCATCAAAATACCAACTCAATTCTTCTCTGAGTTAGAAAGGGCAATTTTCAAATTCATCTGGAAAAAAAAAAAAAAAAAAACCTTAGGATAGCAAAAATTATTATCAAAATAAAAAAAACCTCTGATGGAATCAACTTGCCTGATCTCCAGCTGTACTATAGAGCAATTGTACTAAAAACTGCATGGTACTGGTACAGCAACAGACAGGTAGATGAATGGAATAGAATTGAAGACCCAGAAATGAACCCACAGACCTTTGGTGACATGATCTTTGACAATGAAGCTAAAACCATCCAGTGAAAAAAAGACAGCATTTTCAACAAATAATGCTGGCACAACTGGCAGTTATCATGCAGAAGAATGTGAATGGATTCATTCTTATCTCCTTGTACAAAGCTCAAGTCTAAGTGGATCAAAGACCTCCACATAAAACCAGAGACAGTGAAATTTATAGAGGAGAGTGGGAGAAACCCTTGAAGATATGGGCACAGGGGAAAAATTCCTAAACAGAACAGCTTGTGCTATAAGATCAAGAATTGACAAATGGGACCTTATAAAATTGCAAAACTTCTATAAGGCAAGAGAAACTGTCAATATGACAAAAAGGCCACCAACAGATTGGGAAAGGATTGTTACCAATCCTAAATCTGATAGGGGAATAATATCCAATATATACAATGAGCTCAAGAAGCTTGACTCTAGAAATTCAAATAACCCCATTAAAAAATTGGGAACAAAGCTAAACAAAGAATTCTCAAGTGAGGAAAACCGAATGGCAGAGAAGCACCTGAAAAAAATGTTCAACATCCTTAATCATCAGGGAAATGCAAATCAAAACAACTTTGAGATTCCACCTCACTCCAGTCAGAATGGCTAAGATCAAAATGTCAGATGGCAGCAGATGCTGGCAAGGATGTGAAGAAAGAGGAACCCTCCTCCATTGCTGGTGGATTGCAAGCTAGTATAACCACTCTGGAAATCAGTCTGGATGTTCCTCAGAAAATTGGACATAGTATTACTAGAAGATCCAGCAATAGCTCTACTGGGCATATACCCAGAAAATGTTCCAACTGGTAATAAGAACATATGCTCCACTATGTTCATAGCAGGCTTATTTCTAATAGGCAGAAGCTGGAAAGAACCCAGGTGTCCCTCAACAGAGGAATGGATACAGAAAATGTGGTACATTTACACAATGGAGTACTATCCTGCTATTAAAAACAATGAATTTATGAAATACTTGGGCAAATGGATATATCTGGAGGATATCATCCTTAGTGAGGTAACCTAATCACAAAAGAAGTTACTTGATATGTACTCACTGATAAGTGGATATTAGCCCAGAAACTTAGAATACCCAAGATACAATTTGCAAAACACAGAAAATCAAGAATAACCAAAACCAATGAATGGATACTTCATTCCATCTTAGAATGGAGAACAAAACACCCATGAAAGGAGTTACAGAGACAAAGATTGGAGCTAAGACGAAAGGATGGACCATCCAGAGACTACCCCACCTGGGGATCTATCCCATAATCAGCCACCAAACCCAGACACTATTGCATATGCCAGCAAGATTTTGCAGAAAGTACCCTGATATAACTATCTTGAGTGAGGCTATGCCAGTGCCTGGTAAATACAGAAGGGGATGCTCATAGTCATGTATAGGATGGAACACAGGTCTCCCAATGGAGGAGCTAGAGAAATTACCCAAGGAGCTGAAGGGTTCTACAACCCTGAATGTGCAACAATATGAACTAAACAGTACCCCCCCAGATCTCTTGTCTCTAGATGCATATGTAGCAGAAGATGTCCTAGTTGGACATAATTGGGAGGAGAGGCCCCTTGGTCTTACAAATTCTATATGCCCCAGTACAGGAGAATGTCAGGGCCAAGAAGTGGGAGTGGGCAGGAAGCAGAGCAAGGAGGGGGAGGGTATAAGGAACTTTCAGGATAGCATTTTAAATGTAAATAAAGAAAATATCTAATTTAAAAAAACATTAAAAAAAAAAAAAGCTGGATTAGATCAAATTAAATTTTCACTGCTGAAAGAAGCACCGCCAATGCTCTAAACAAATAGTTTCAAAAAAAAAAAATCATGTACCTGTTTAGAATGAAAACTAAAAATCAGAATTCATGCTTGGCATGAAATCTGAGAGCTCAGAATAATCCAGAAGCAGCATACTGTGATAGGTGACATTTGCTACATGTTTATCCAGGGTGTTTTGGGACAGTTTGGATTCAGAATCTGGGGACATCTGCTTTACATTTGTGATGCCAAACCAGCAGAAGATGTTGGGAGAACAGATAGAGAATACAGTTACAATTGAATAGACCTCGCACAACTAAATAGACCTCATAATGGTTTCTAGGGATGTGGATTTCTCTTTGCAACAAAGTATAAATAACTTCATTTCTGGATGGCAGTTGTAATAAAAAACTGAAGGCATATAATGAGCTTTATTTAAAGTATCAATGGAACATATATTTCTTTTCCTAGAGTAGTTTTTTTAAATGAGTTAAGTATATCCAACTATTTTATTTAAAAATGACACACATTTTTAATTAAATATTTTCACTGACTTATTGATGTTATTAAAGTGCATGTAGTAAATAACAACGAAACAATTATCTCAAAAATTTAGAATCCATTATATTTTATTCTCCAGAGCTTGGACCTGGAAATCTGCCTGTGATGGGAACCTTGGGGGAGGGATGAAGAAAGGACAGGCACATAGACACACATAGAGAAATACCAAATTGTATGGTCTAGACTTGCTCTAAAGGAACAGTATCAACTATGCACAAAAAGGAGGGCTTACCTGGGCGGTGGTGACACACGCCTTTAATCCCAGCACTTGGGAGACAGAGGCAGGCAGATTTCTGAATTCAAGGCTGGCCTGGTCTACAAAGTGACATCCAGGACAGCCAGGGCTACACAGAGAAACCCTGTCTGGAAAAACCAAAAACACCCCCCCCCCAAAAAAGACAAGCAAACAACAAAACAAAACAAAACAAAACAAAAAACAAAACAAAACAACAACAACAAAACCAAAACAAAACAAAAAACAAATAAACAAAACAAAACAAAAACAAAAATCAGGGCTTGTTTCTTGAAGCACATGAGAAGAAATAAGTTTCTCTTGGTATGAATTGCCTGTAGAGGAGTGTTGCAGTCTCAGGGTGGACTCACCATGAGGGGGATGCTGTAGTGGCTAGTTCTGGCACAAACTGATCAATTCTTCTTAAAAACTCATAAAGAGAACACAGGAAACATTTGCATCAGTAGTGAGGATGGCTTTGCCATTTCCCACTGGTTTGTCCAGGTGAAAGTTACAGATCAACACAGCTTCATTTTATTTTATACAGGTAACACATGGATGAAGAGAAGAATGCAGAAAATATTCAGATTTGTCAAAATATCTATTGTAAAATAGATAAAACTTTTTTTTTTTTGAGTCAGGGTTTCTCTGTATAGCTCAGGCTGTCATGGAACTCACTCAGTAGACCAGGGTGGCTTCAAACTCAGAAATCTGTCTACCTCTGCCTCCTGAGTGCTGGGATTAAAGGAGAGTGCCACCATGCCTGGCTTAGATAAAAGTTCTAAAGACTATTTTTGAGTACAAAACTACATATGATGTCCTTAATAAGTGTGGTAAACATGAGCCTGAGATATGACTCAGAAACTCTGAGTGCATTCTGCTCTTCTACCATACCTGGGTTTGGTTCCCAGGTCCAAGATTGGGCAGCTGACACCTGCTTGTATCTCGAATTCCTGGGAACTAGAATAATTTCAAGCCTTAGGGAGTACTTGAACTCATGTATTACAAATAAGCACATGAACATACAAATACATAAATACCCCTAAAAGCATTCTAAAACAAGTGAAAACTAACCCACTTAAAACACATCGGGTCACCTATATATTAACTGTGCTGTACCTATAAAGGCAGTAGAATTAGTTGATGGATTGATTTCATTCTCAACTGGCAAGATCTCATTAATCTCTGTCTCTCCTCAGTGAAAAGAAACTTTCCAAATTACCAATAAATAGAATGCTCATTAATTACAGAGTGAGCAAACACTGAATCAGCAGCTAAATATCCGTGAAGGGTTTTGTTGAATTTGTAAAGATGATGCAGCTTAAACTAAAATGGTCATTTTATTTGTCATAATGTGTCACAAATGCTGAAAAGGGCTCTAGACATAGTTGATCCTCTCAAATGTTTACCAAATATTGTGTGAATCTCAGAAATGCATAGACTATATCTAGCAAAAAGAAATATCAAATGGAAAAGTATAAGCCCCAACTAGGTTAACAGAATTCTATTGTAGTATAAAGAAGATATAAAAAAGAAAAGGCAATTTTGTTTGATGTTTTACCCCATGAATCATCTGCCTTTAGTTAAGTAGAATTTTAAAAAGATCATTTAATTAGATGCATTCACGACTTTGCCATGTATCAGGTGAGCTAATTTTCAAAAGCATTTGCATATAAAAATTATAGAAATTGTTCTTTTCAACATTGGAAAGAAATCTACACGAATTATATTGCTGAAGGTAATTACATCTCTATATTCCAAGATAACATATTTAAATAATCTGTTAGGGATTTGGTTTTCAAATTAAATTACTGTAACATTAACATTGCTGTATTCATATAAAAATGAAAGTATCAGATACTTTAATTCTAATCTAAATCTTTTCTCCTATTCATCTTTCAGGGAAATGCAATAATAATTTTGAACAAAAGAATAAAACACACCTGAAAAGGTTACATTGAGTTCATAGGATATAGTAATATTTAGCCTAAATCTTTCTACAACCCATTGCTACATCCTTTGTTTCTGCTTGCATATGTATGCATGTATAAATGCATATGTTATTACATTGTTCTAAATTCAACTGGGGCCAAACGTGTCAAGTATTCAATTCCACCTGGCTCACATAATAATTTAGGTAATTGTGTCCTGGTATAACAAATAATATGATCCATTTGTACAATTACTGGAAACACAAATAGATTGTATGTAAAAATGTTTAAGATAAACTTGTTTTCCAGATTATGAGTAGTGCTTACAATCTAAAATTGAGAAAATGTTAGGAGGTGGCAGTGAACTACAAGGTTAATTTTGAACATCCCATGTCTGAGTGTTCATGGTGGGTGGGCTAAATGCGATGCATACCTTCCTGAATATTTGAATTTTAGTTTGCAAGTGCATTCAGCCACCCCAGTTTTGATATTGCACCACTGGACCAAGGTCTTTAAAAAAAAATTTTTTAAGAAACTAGTGACCTCCTCATTCTTCACAATAGAATCAAATTTGTGTCTGAATTTTGAATTCTTGGAATTATATTTTTTGGATTTTAGTTTTATGTTAGTACCTGAACAAAAACCTTTAGTGTTTTTTCTTGTGTTTCTATAGATAACTACTATCTTTTAAATAAAAACCAGCATAAATTTTCTGCAAGATATATTTTGTATTACATTCATACTTTGTTTATCTTATGATTATTAATGTGAATGCATTTTCAGATTAAGTTGTAATGACAAAGTAACATAGACATTGGAATGGGATCATTAATGAAAAGGTCTGAGAATAAGACCCACATCATGTTGGCTCACACAGCATCCTCTGTGTATGCATCCTATGAACATGCATAGAATGTGTATGCATTCTATGAACACAGACTAGAAAAATACAGTGTTCTCCTGTATTCTCTACTGGATGGAATAAAGAATACTTTAAAAACTGTTTTAAATGTTCTAGGATGTGAATCACTTAGTTCTGAGTCAGATAGGGAGACTGTTCCATTTGTTTTAAATGGAATATATATATATATATATATATATATATATATATATATATATNAAAAAAAAAACACCCCCCAAAGAAAGAACCAGGTGATTCTTGTCTTACCAAGATGAGAATCCTCTATCCTGTTGGACTTGGCAAGAATCCTCCATCCTGTTGGACTGAATTTGGTGCCAAGAATCTGTTTAGTTTGGGAGTAAAATGATTTTAGGAAACTTAGCTTCTGACCTCCACACACTGCAATTGCATGTACAGACATACACGCAAATAAACAACTAGTAGGCAATGGAATTATCACTATAGTGAAATATTAAAAACAGAATGTCAATTTCTCCATGGTTACACATGAAGACTGCCTGCTTTTAGATACATGTTTATATACATTTAAATTTAATTTGTTATCCTACACTGCAAATGTAATATTATATATTATATAATCTTAAAAATAAATTTCAGCACTATTGGCAGATCGCATTTCATGAGTTAACACAGACAAGCATTTCTTCTCTTTTCAAAGTACTTAAAATGAATTTTGCATTGATTAGACAGCATTTATAAGAATTCTATTATGTTAAAATTGCTGTCTGGACATTGTGTTTGACTTTCTTTTTTATATATTGCTTTATAAGGCAGTTAAGATGACAGGTACTCTAATGACTGCTACCTTTTAATGATATATTTTTTTTTTTCTGTACGCAATCCATTAACCTTCATGGCATTCCTATATCACTATGTATATCTTAGGAGTTTGATCTATAAGAACTTTTAATCCACTCACACATTCAAAGAGTTTGAAAATGAATGAATATTGACATGTGAGTATATGTTAAAGCCCTTATAGCATAAAGGAGATTAAATATCTGAAAGGTTTTAAGTTTGCTAACTGCAATGACAATTATGTAGAAAAGAGTATTTCTGAAAAATAAAAGGTGTTTATGGCTCCAGCACTTTGAAAACAATATGGTCTGAGAATTAAAAAAAGAAAAAAAAAAAAAAAAAAAAAAAAAGGAAAAAAAAAAAAAAAAAAAAAAAAAAAAAAAAAAAGAAGAAGAAGAAGAAGAAGAAAAGAAAGAGAGAGAGAGAGAGAGGGAGGAAAGAAAGGAAAGAAAGAAAGAAAGAGAAAGAAAGAAAGAAAGAAAGAAAGAAAGAAAGAAAGAAAGAAAGAAAGAAAGAAAGAAATAGAGAGAGAGAGTATACTGAACAGTTCCAGAATGCAAGTCAGCTACATATACTCTAGCACAAATGGCATGTGGAACAACAGATGACTTAGGTGCAGATTCTCTTGTAACCAATTATGTCTCCCTTGTTATTAGGCACATTATAACTTTTCACAAGCTTCAATGTTGTTACTTATAATCTATGATCATGATTATTGAACAGGCACAGTTAACTTGCTTTTAAAATATTTATCGTTCCATGAGTAGCTCATTGTTACTGATTAAAAGCAAAATGTAAGACTCATCCTATTGAACAGAATTTCTGCCTGTAAGTTGGCTAGGTGGATAAAAGTGCTTGCTGACAAATCTTCCTGCCTAGATAAGTTTGATCCCTGCGTCTCACATTGTATAACAAATAATCTTTCAAGCTGTCCTCTCATAGACATGGGCATTATGTTGCATACATCACTGTCATATAAATAAATAAGTGAATAATAAATCCTATATGCATACAATTGATACATTTTAATGGAATTTCATTATTGTAAACACATAACCTGTTTCCTTTGAACAGAAGTAATATTAATGGTTCAGTATTAGATATATTAGTCAATGAATTATTTTTAAATACTAAGTATATTGATAAACATTATTCTTCAAAATTATTGTTCTACGGTGAAAGTTAGTTTGGGATGTCATACAACCCATCATGAGGTGGGAGATGTTAAAGCAGTGAATCTTCATGATATAAAGATTAAGTTGTAATGTATGAAATAAGTAGTGCACAGTGATAGTGACAGTGACAGTGAAAGCTGCCCCTTGAAATTTTTGAAGCTAAAATGAAGTACTTATTTTTTTCAGCATTTTTATTAGATATTTTCTTAATTTACATTTCAACTGCTATCCTGAAAATCCCCTCCCCCCTCCCTGCTCCCCTGCCCACCCACTCCTACTTCTTGGCCCTGGTGTTCCCCTGTATTGGGGCATATAAAGATTGCAGTACCAAGGGGCCTCTCCTGCCAATGATGGCAGACTAGGCCATCTTCTGCTACATATGGAGCTAGAGACACGAGTTCTGGGGGTTCTGATTAGTTCATATTGTTGTTCTTCTTCTAGGGTTGCAGACCCCTTCAGCTCCTGGGGTTCTATCTCTAGCTTCTCCAATGTGGGCCCCGTGCTCCCTCTTATGGATGACTGTGAGCATCCAATTCTGTGGGAGTCAGTTATATCAGGGAAGTACTTATTTCTAAAACTTGAAATTGTTTAGATGTATTTCTTAAATATGTGTGTTGGCAATTGTGGGAAGTAATTGGCATGATTCTGCTGTATTTAAATTTCTTACTGTAGTTGTAAGAATTTGATCAGCTGTCTAAGTGTGACATATATTACAAAAAGGAAATTAAGTACCTATGTCATAAATATGAAAGTATGCATAAGATACCTTAAATAAAATGTAGGTATTCCCAGTCATTTTTACCACTCTGAAGATAATTGCAAAACTAAGGTATTTTGTCTATTAGGTCACTTCTTGTCTTTGTGCTCCAGGGTTTAATTCTACTCTCTCTAGAGACATGATGTCCATTATGATGGCTATTGTCAGTTGTCAATTTACTATATCTGAAATGAACTACAATCCAGAAATGGAAGTCACACCTGTGATCCAGATCTTGAGCCAGGAAAACAATATGTTTTTGGTCCAGATCTTGAGGTTGGAAGAGAGAAGATTTTGATCCAGATTTTGGATAGAGAACTCAGTGGCTAAAACACGGACTGTTCTTCCAGGGGTGCAAGTTCTATTCCTAGCATCTATCGAGGAAACCCAAAAGTATCTATAACTCCAGTTCCAAGTATGTCTTTTTATCTAGGCACTGCATATATATGATGCTCAGACATATTTTCAGATAAAACATCCATACATATAGAATTAAATAAAAAGATCTGTGGCAAGCTATCTTTTTATTTAATTTAAAGAGTCATCAGTACCATCCTTTGCAAACTCATTTCTATTTATCTGTTTGAGAGATATAATTGCATTCATTATATTATTTAAAATAATATTAAAATTTCATGATAGTGATGTCTACAATTTTAGAGCAATCAGTTTCATGGACAAAAATCAAGCCAGAAATAAAGACACAACCGACAGTCTTCTTTGTCATCTGAATTTAATTGAGTTTTATTCTTTGATATGTGGAAGTACACAAACTACAAAAGAACAAAAAGCACTATTTGCTTTCTTAAAACACATCTTAAGGAGATTTATTATTACAGATAAATAATCTGAAGCAGGAGTTTAACTTTCTTCTCTTATACATCCCTATCTTGCTTCCTGGAAGCATACTATCAAAGACTGCAAAATAAGACTGGAATACCAACAAGTTATATAAATCATGAAAGAGTTAAATTAGAATATTATCAAGGCTGATTTAGAGCTAAATATACTTGAAGGAGTTATTAGAAGGCATAATAATGTTTAATGTTACCTAGGCTTACTCTTTTGAAAGCATAAATTTACATTTTATATCTAAACTCAATCTAAGTTTTTATGTCTTCATAATAGAAAATTCAAGTTTTTTTAATGTAATGTTTAGAGTATCTTAGAGAAATCAAATGAATGCTAATGAAATTAAACTGAATTATATTAGAGACAATATGTGTTCTGCTGGGTAATTAAATTCAACTCAAATATCAACATTTGTGCTGAAGTAGATGAGGTAAATATTGATCTCTCTGTTCTAATCCTTCTAGATAAATGCATTCCTTCGATACCTCCAATATTCACTCACAAGTTCTTACACTCAATATTCATATAAGGAGAAATTACCCATAAAAGGTTTTTTGGCTGTTGAATTCTAGTAAATAGTAGAGTTAACATCATAGTTTCTTTTGTATTCATTTACGATGTTTGATACTCTACTAATGGTTTCATGCTATAGTCATTTTCTTTCTCAAGATGTACAGTGGAAATTATTTCTGCATAGCTAAATTCTATCAGTCTAAAAATAATCACTGAGAATTAGCAGTTGAATTCAAGAAAATGTGCTCTAAAAGCTAAATAAAATGCAGTGATATTAATAATTTATTGAAGAATTTTGTTTTAAGGAATTCATATATTATGGATATAAGTTAAGATTTATAAATCACATAAAATTGCTGTATAATTTTTGAAACTATCACTAACTCCTTATATTATATATCAGGATGCAGGGTGATGAAATCTAACTTGTTATAATTTATCAGAAAACTATAAATTAGCATTTAATTTTCATATTAATAAATATAGTCATGTAAATTTTGTATATTTAGGAATAAAAATGAACAGATTATCTAAGCATTATAGGCCTTGTTATGAGTCATAAATTTCATTGATGGTAATAGAATGATACCATTAATTTTGCAGTATGATAATATCTAGAAAACAAATTAAATGCTATTTTCTAATTATTGGATAATTAAATTCTTGAACTGAATGCTATTAATTAATGTAAATATTTAGACACTTGGCCTACATATTGACTTTACTGATTCAAGTTGGTAATCAATAGGATGCTGGTTTCCTATATCCCCTCCACACAGCACTAACTGTGAACATCTTAAGCAGTAGGATTTGATTTTTCCACACATATCAGGATAGGCATCGGAGATGTATGTGCCTTCAGGCTTGTTTTTGTCCAGAAGCTTGAAGGACAGTAAGACTTTTCCCAGCTTCTCAGAGTATAAGACACTGCTTGAAGATGGAGTTACCTCTGAGGGTTTAAATCGTCTTCGCTCAGTATTCGTCTCCATGAATGTGAGTCCATAACTCTGAACCTCCTATAGTCAATATTTACTACCTTATAAGGGAAAGACATACCTTATGACACTATTTGAAATTTATTAGCTTCAATCTGGTGTAGAATGTTAGGTAAAATATACTTTTGGCTTCAGGTAGATTTCTTCAATTTCTGTCCTCTGTAACTCTTCACCTTAATTTAGCTCATACCATCTGCTATATGACATATAAATTATGTCATCATGTTTAGTTGATGAAGGTAAATATACTTTTTTCGTTCAGATATGTGTTTATGTGTGTAGGTAGTACACATATATATTGCATGCATGTTGATGCACATATGCAAGTCTAATGCATGTGTATGAAAGTCAGAGGAAGATGTATGATGCCACATGTTCAATTATTTGACTAATTATGCCCTTAGGTTAGTCTGTCACTGAATTTAGAGCTTATTGTTTTCAACGAAGGTGGTTAGAGAAGTCTGCTACAATGCCTCCTGTCATGCTGATGCTTCCTTCCCCCATCCTGCAATACTGAGCTTTCAGTCATATAAAAGTACATCAGCAATTTTAGTCAAGTTGGTGATCTGAATTCGGGCATTGCATTGAACAGAAACCGCTCTTACTCACTGAGCCATATGACCAATCAAAGGCTGTGTAAATTCAATAATGATGCCCTAAAGTCTTGATCCTGGGTAAAAACTAAGATAATGGTATTTTTACATATTTTATTTACTTAATGAAGAAAACTAACAGATTATTTAACCACCTAGATTATTTCATGTCATCTGTTTTATTACTCAATCAACATTTATTGACAGTTACTATGTGTTGCAACATTCTATTAGATACAGGGAAAAAATGATTAGATACTAGAGACAAAGGAAGGGAACGTTTCCCTAACAGAACTTTTGTTTGAATTATGTAACTCCTGAAAGAACTAACTTCCTACTGTCATATAACTGGGATTCAAATAAGTGAAATCATGAAATAAGTAGCGGCATGAAGAAGCACAGGGTCAAAGCACACATAGATATAGACCAAGGAGGTTCTGTAGTTTAGAACGTAATCTGCAAAGTCCTTTCTGCACTATTTACTACTGAAACCAAATGGAAAACCCAACCCAAAGCAAAACAAACAAAATAAAACGTAAACAAACAAAAAATGCTCTTTTATACCCTGATTTAGATTCATGTCTCTCAAGGACCAATCACGTTGAAGATTGGTTGGTAGCCTGAGGGACTATTAGGAGATGGTGCAACCTTCGGCAGGAGATATTTATCAGGAGGAGATTTACTTAAAGAGCACATGCTGCTGAAGGGATACTGAGATACAGACACTCTCCAGTCACACACTCCTTTTTATTATGAATCCAACATAATCATCCATACTCCATCTTAGACACCCTGCAAAGTGCTACCACATACCAGGGACCAAAGTAGTTAGTCAGGTGATCATGGACTAATACCTCAGAAAACTTAAGCCAAAACAGGCCTATTGCTCCTAGACTGAGCATCTAGCATTATTGTTATACAAAAGGAAAGCTGATAAATACAACCAGTGTTTAGCTTCCTTACTTGAAGATTGCTCAAGCAAAATAAAATTGGTTAAATTAGCTTTTTCTCAGTATGAAGGAAGAGCAAGTATTTTAAAAGATGACTGGGGAAGAAAAGAAAACTTGCAGATGGCCTGTGGTTAAAGACTGGTATTCTTTTTCCCATCATATATATATATATATATATATATATATATATATATATATATATATATATATATATNAGGGGAGGGGAGCGGAGGGGAGGGGAGGGGAAAAGATTCTCAAAGAAGGAAGTATTTTCAATAAAATATTAAAGAAAACTAGGCAACATAGTATATTATAATGAATTTTTAAAAATAGAGGAATTCACTTACAAATACCACAGATACTGGCAATAACAAAATTGTTATCAGTTTTGCAGATTTCCAGAACCTTTAGTAGGCAGGATGTTCTTGGCTGATGGTTGAGGTAGGATCTTTTGGACTCATTAAGAGTAAGAGTAGTCCTGGAGCTGAAGGAGTTTGCAGTACCATAGGAGGAACATCAATATGAACCAAGCAGTACCCTCAGAGCTCCCAGGGACTAAACTACCAACCAAAGAGTACACATGGAATGGCTTGTGGCTCCAGCTACATATGTAACAGAGGATGGCCTTGCTGGACATCGGTCCTGAGAAGGCTCAATGCCCCAGTGTAGGGGAATGCCTGGACAGAGAGGTGGAAGTGGGTGGGTAGGAGGGGGAGCACTCTCATAGAAGCAGGGAGAGGGGTAATGGGGTAGAGAGTTTTCAGAGGAAAAACCAAGAAAGCAGATAACATTTGAAATGTAAATAAAGAAAATATCTAATTAAAAAAAAATAGTAAGAGTATTGAGAAAGAAAAAGAAGCTGAAAAACTCTCAAAAAAGTATTATTGCCACCTGGTAGTGCTGGTACTCACCTTGAATTTCAGAATTCAGGAGACAAGGACAGGCAGAACTCTGACTTCAAGGCCTGTCTGATCTATAGAGAATTCCAGGATACTTAAGAATACATGGAGAAACCATACCTTGAAATAACAAAACAAAACAAAAAACAAATAAATAAAATCACAACAAAACAATACAAAACATTATTGTCTATTATTTTATTTGAAAGACATCAAAATGTGCAAAAGACATACAAAAGAATGATAACCCTTTTATTATAAGAAAGCTTGGTGATGTATTTTAACTCATTCAAATTTCTATTAAAAAAAAGTGAGGGGGGGCAAAAAATGACCCAAGTTTTCTTTACTCAATAAGGCTATTAGGACTTAATGCTATGAAATCTTACTGAGACAAAAAGTGTGCTATTTAATTCCCAACCTCCTGAAGCTTGTATCTGTTCAAATCATTCACTGTGTTTTATTCATCGTGCTTATTGCACTGTAAAATTAGATGTAGACAAAAATGTATATCTTTCTGTATTGCTTGTTTGTAAATCTCTAGAAGAAGCTTATACTACATTTATTTAAATTATGCTTCATGAGCACATTTGCGGGTTGATCATAAATACTTAGTTAATACTACACACGCAGTTGCTTATTATGATCCATTTACTTATGAAGCTGACTACAACTTCTACCCAGTTGTAAAGAGGAGATTTGACAATACTTACTGCACTCCTGTAAGTAGTGCTGTTATATTTGTCACAGATAAATTATGTAGTTGGCCAAAAATAATGGCGGTCACTACAACAAAATGAACAATGTGAAACATAATCACGTTTATGTTTGTACAAACTCAGGAGGGAAATAAATGAGGGAAAATGTATCAAGTTTATTAAATAATAAAATACTGTAACTTAGATGACGATAGCCTGTGACCCATGAACTCTATTATGTCTGTCCATCTCAGTTTAGACTGCTAGGATGTCTGAAAAACTTAATTACACATGTTCATTTTCCTTCTTATCTCTCTCTCTCTCTCTCTCTCTCTCTCTCTCCCTATCTGTTTCAAAACATATATATATATATATATATATATATATATATATATATATATATATGTTTCAAAACATTATGCCAATTGCCTATATATTTATAATTTCATTTTGTAGGTATCTTATAGAAAAATCAAGGTTCCTGACAATAAGAGAACACCTAAATTTTATACGACTATATTTATGAGTACAAGGCTTAAGAAAATGCCTTTGCTACCACTCTTTCTTCATTTTAGCTTTCACCATCCATAGTGATTGTCATTAGGAAAACCAGTAACCAAGGTACAAGCAAGTTTTGTTTTTTTTTTTTTTCTTCATTTACATTCACTATACCTCAGTGTTTCAGAGTCTATTTTGTTTTTAACTTTTTACTCTCTATATTTCTTTGTTTATCTAACTCTGCTCAACTTTTTAGTTAAATCATCAATTGTGGGTTTTGATGGTCCTAAACAACTATATTTGTGTGTGTGTGTGTGTGTGTGTGTGTGTGTGTGTGTGTGAATACTATATAATACAAACACATATATACATATATTTAAGATTTTATAAATTATACACACACATAAATACATACACACAAACATATATATATATATATATATATATATATATATGTACACATACAAAGATAGATGATAGATAGATAGATAGATAGATAGATAGATAGATAGATAGATAGATAGATGGATGGATGGATGGATGGATGGATGGATGGATAGATAGATAGATAGATAGATAGATAGATAGATAGATAGATAGATAGATGGATGGATTCTTGTTTGGATAAGTTAAGGGGATTACTGTATCTGTATCTGACTTGGGATGGGCCTTTGTGTTGCCCGTTAAACATTTGAAATTGCAGTTTGGAGGTCTCAAAGAGCTAGACCCTTCATTTCCAAAGAGGAGGGCTGCTAACAATATTGCTTGGGAAAATGTCCCAACGTTTCATAAAAGTAGACCTCAAAACTTAGAGTAAAATAAATATTCTATTTCAATGTTTTTAATTTGAGAAAAGATAATGGAAAACTGTGATTAATGTACCTAAGGCAGCTTTTCAGATGACTGTAGAGTTTGATGAGTGTCTAATATTTGTAAGTTAGGGGAATCAGAAAGAGCAACCTCGGAGGATAAAAACATAAGTATCCTAAGTTTCTTCCCATGTGTCATGTAGGGAATCCTTTAAAACTGCTTCAAAGAGGCTTGCCCTATTACATTAACTACGGGATATAGTGTTGAAAGGGATAACTTCGATTTTATTTTCTTCTGGCGACTGTACAGATAAACCGGATACAGAATTGAATACTTTTGTAGAATATGTTAAATTTACAGACATATACTCAAAAACTGATAGTTTTGTGTCCAATGCTTATATAATGGCTTCACTTTTTTTTTTCCTTTGGCTCCTCCCTTATATGGCTCACAATTATCACTAAATCTCAGTTTCATTCTGTATTCAAAAAGAGGCAGGTGGTAATAAATACCTAATAAAGTTGTTATGACAATAATACTAATAATCTGTTTCACATATTCACATATGTTCTGCTCAATAAGACAAACAGTACAGCTAAATATAGTATGAAACTATGCCAGACATTATTATTAATGAAATAGTATAATATCACAAAACCATCTCACAATAAAGTCTAATTGTGTTATAGTTAACTGGTAACCATCAGTTTTACTACTAATGATATCGGTACTTTTTTTTTTTTTTCTGTGGAGAATCTGACACATAATGGACACATAATAATGCTTCTGAAGGCTTATTTTATAATATGCCAGGCTTCCATGGTCAGTGTCCTTGGATTATTTTATTATGACAGTGAAAGATATAGTATACTCTCATATGTAGTTTAAAGAAGAAAACCCTCTTTTAATTTGCCTCTGACATTTTCTATAAATGGAGTCACCTTACCGAACTTCTGGCAAAAGTAACTTTATGAAGCTGCATTCAGAGCATCCAAAAGATAGGAAACCATAGAACATCAGAAGGCATTTGGAGGAATTGCGCAAGAACAGTGAATGGAATTGTGAGCCAGCTGGAGTCGTGACCAGATATCCAGCAGAATTCCATCTGGCCTGGGCACAGGAAGTTCTTTGCTGTCTGGGCACCATGAAGCGTTCCCTGGTTTCTTCCTAGTCTGGTTCTCTGGCTGTCACCTCTCTACTCTGACCAACAGCCTGTTCCATATTTGACCTGCTCTGATTTCTGGCTCTGACTCCTGGATGTGGCCTTGTTTCCATGACTACCAGTCCTGGGTTTTGACTCAGCTTGGCTTCTGCTTGCAGTTTCTGATCACACACAGCCGGGTGCTCAGTTTCCAGTTTTGGCTTCACATATCAGTATTTTCTGCTGGCTCCAGCCCCTCAACCTCCTTAGTTTCACCCTTTGGTTTCTGATGTTTAAGTCCAAGGACTCAGGAACATGTCTGAAGGAAACACTATTCTAGTATCTCACAACGACATAAAAATTAGAGTTCCAATTTTTCATTTTTTTATTCTCATGTCAAAGACACGTGCATAAAAATATGCTTCAATTGAAAATCACATCCAACTTAAATAATGGGAAACCATTTGTATAGGACAGTTGTAGGTTCTCAATGTAGAGGCATGTATTACACTCTCTTCTTCATCTCTTTCTTCCACAATAAAGACTACAAACTGAGCAACAGAAATCCACAGGTGACCAAAATGATACAGAGCAGAACTTGTGAGATGCCCTTTGGCATTGCCATCACTCTTGATGAATTAAAAGACTTTGAACAGAAAAACTGAGTTTTAAGTGTAACTAACAGGATGAAAAAACAAGGAGAACGATGTTGAATTGTCAACCTATCAAGAGTCATCAAGAAAGTGGTTAGCATTCCATTTTAACTGTGTGTGTGTTTATCTACAAAAAGATCCAAAGATTTATGAATAAGTTACATGATGGAGGCATGAACAAGACAATTTTACCTATCACTTGAAAGATTTTCTTTTTGATGGTTTTGAAAAGAGACTCAGAGTGGACATTGAAAGTAGATGAAGGAATTTTACAAATATGCATGATAAGAACAACTGATAAAAGTAATTAATAGTTAATATAAGAGAAATGGAGAGTAGAAAGAATGCATACATTAGACCTGTTTAACTATAAAGTATTTATAGAAAGCCTGTCTCTGGAAGCATGTTTGCATTACAGGGTTGATTAACTGGATCATAGCTATAAGGAACTCTTTCTTGATTTCTTAGAGAGATTTGACCACAGAAAATCAAGTACATTGTTCCCAACTTGATTGGAAATCACAATCGCTTGAAGAGATTTTGAACTCTCTTTCATATTTAGTAATAGAACACGGAGTGCTTTATTTTTAATAATTTTGGACACAGTGATAAGCCATTCATAAAAGACCTAAAAGTTGTTCAATGTAGGAAAACTACATTTATTAAAACTTTCAGTTTACACTTAGGTTAAAATAAGTTACTAATACAGTCTTTACCTATGCTATTTCTATGCTATGTTAATGAAAACCAAATAAAACCAATGTCTTATTTCTCCATATCTTGACACAGATGCAAGGATGAACTCTAAACACAATAATTATATGTGCGTGCACACATTATTTAGAAGAACATTTCAATAAAATAAATCCTGAGCATAATTAGCACCCTTTTACTGATTTGTTAATGGATTATGTTTGGATTATAATTATAGAGGTGTGCTATGTATTTTTATGTCGCTAACAGGCCGGTGAACCCCATCCCACAGTTGTCAGCCTGGATGACTTCAGTATGTCCCGCTAGCAGAATTATAGTCGAAAGTCTGTGGTTCTTTTTTTTTTTTTTATCTTGCTCCAAGCTCCATGGTGCTCAGCCAACCAAGAAGCTCCAATTGCCTTCAAAGATGACTCTTCACTCGAATGAGCACTGTGGGGGTGCAGACTTAGAGGAGAGTCTGGCCTCAAGTAAGAAGATTTAACATATGCCTCATTTTAGATCAGATCCTATCTAAACAGGATTCTGTGAAATCTTAAGGCATGTGCACATCTCTGATTTCCAATAGTACAGAAACCAGGGTGAACTTTATATATAAAAGATACAAGATACAGATGTAAGGATTGTTAACAGGGCCAGCATGTCAGTTACTTACACAGAAATTAAAACAACTCTTTGAAAAGATGGAATTAACATTTGAACAAATAACCCACTTTATTATGTTAGCCAAGATGCTTCCATGTTCTAACTTGTGTGTTTATTCCTTCAGTTTCTGGGTGTCATTCACTACCAAAATGATAATATATTCTCTATTTCCCCAAGGCCTTCTAAGGCAGTATTAATTCAGTGGCTTTTTTCTCTTATGCTGTCAGGTTCTGACCAGATTTTTTTTTTTTTTTTTCTTGTGACATTTGGAAGGATCCTGCTGTCTTCAGAGCTGCAAAGCAATATCTGAAGAAGTTTCTTTTATTTATTTATTTATTTATTTTTACTTATTGCTTTGAATAAAATAGCACCATTTCAATTGTAACTTTTTAATTTCCTGAGACACTAACTTTTCAGTAACATATGTGAAACATATTAGAAATTATAAAGTATAACATGAAAATGGCATTTGGTACAACAAGCTATTAGGTATAAGACATTTTTCTTCTATGATTATGTTCCTGAAAATTCTTTAGGCTATTATTTTCCTATCAGAAAACTAATTTTCATTGTTACAAAAATTGAAAAATATATGATATTAAGTTTTCATGTACCACTACAAATACAGTATAGGTATATATTTAACTTTATCCTCTAAGTAAATACTTGTACTCTATGGTTCAACTATAGTTTAAGATGAAACTTTTTCTTTTCAGAATTGAATCTGGTAGTAATTATCTTTCTCATAGTTAAAGTTCACAACAAATGTCCAAATATTATAAAACTAAAGCACGTATACCTGACCTCCTTGTTTTCTCCTATTTACCACAGAGTTGTTTTGATACAAAGATCAGAATAAACCACATATGAAGCTTGTCCTCAACCTATTGGTCTTTCCTTACCACTTCTTCAAATATCTCCTCAGTCTGTCTGATGTAGATCCTTCCCTACTTGGCTACACCACTCTGCAGTGAATCAGACCAGAAAGATATAATGGGGGTGGGGGTGNCATCTTCTATATTGCTTTTGAAACAGGAATTTCAATAGTTTTGTTTTAGTGTTGCTGTTTTTCATTTTGATTCCTACCATATATATCCTTAACATTTTCTCTCAGAGTTCCCAGCTTTCCAGAAGCTATCAGTTCCTAATACTTCCCATCACTATTTTCTAAGACACACACACACACACACACACACACACACACACACGCACACACACACACACACACGTACATATGCATGCGGGCATACAATGTATAAACACACAGAAATATTCTTCACCATGTCACATTAAACAAATGTGGGAACGTAATTGTGAACAGATTCCGACACTAAATTCCCACATGAAAATGAGACTAAAAATTTTAAGATTCAATTGGATTATTACATCCCAAAGACAGTACATGTTAACTATGTCCAAAAGCATTAGAACCCAGTACTATATGATTCCGTGTATAAAACAATCACAAATGCATTTTCCCCAAAGATATTACACTCCTCACTATACCAAGCCTTGAAGTCTGTCAGAGATGCGCTCTGCAGGGAAGCTTTGTCTCTCAGTGTCCCTTTATGCACCAATGCATGTGTTTATTTGGATTATGTTAAAACTAACTGTATCTGCATGTGAAGAAAACTGTGAGCAAGTTTTGTCACTCTTTTCCTCTAATGTTTCCATTTCAGTTGGCAGCAAATTATGGTCTATGACTTGGCTCCACCATGCTTTCATGGTCTAACCCAAATAAACAGGGGCAAACCTCAGGGGAGCTCTCAGTGGTGAGCAATTTTAATTAGCAAAGGATCCTGAAGCTGCACATTCAAAACAAAATATTACTCAGCAAACAATATCCGTGCCGCCAGGAAAGGTTGTGTTCACAGCTTGTGAAAGTGCAGGAAGCTTTGGGGAAGAGCTGGTGAGGGGTAATGAGAAGTGTCACTTAAAGTTAGCTCCTGGATCTAAGATCAAAGTGAAGGACACTCATCACCTGGCACAGGCACTCCAATCAAAGTGTCAAGCTTCAGAGTTATCTCAATTCTGCAGTTTTTAAAAGGAAAAGAAAAAGGTTGACTTAGAGCGAATTATTCCTCTAAGAAATGATTCTTCATCTGTAAATACTCAGTCACTAAAGGAAATGGAAAACAGAGAAGTAATTAGGATTCCACTGAAAATCAGATTGTAGCCTCAAAAGGCATGACTTATGGAATTTTTATGTTTAGTCATAAGTTCACCTGGATGAATTTTGATTGGCTTTTGCTTATATACTCACTACTATTTTAAATCATTCCTTCCTTCCTTCCTTCCTTCCTTCCTTCCTTCCTTCCTGCCTGCCTGCCTGCCTGCCTGCCTTTCTTTCTCTTTTTTGCATTTCTTTGGTCATTTATAATTCTTTACAAATAACACTGCATAATAACTAACTATAACAAACTAAACTAACTATAAGTAATAAATAAATAAGTATATTTATGGCTAACAACCCTGAAATATTTGCTCTGAAACACTTTATAATAGCAACTCCACCTAAGTTTAAGAAATAAGGAAAAATGCTGCACAGTCTCTCCTGTCCTCCTGTAACAGAATACCTGAGGCAGGATAACTTATTAACAAAGCAAGCAAGGGAGAGACTTATGTCTTAACATATCTGGAGCCTGGGAAGTCTAAGATCAAAAGGCTCCTGGCCAAAGATTTCTTGCTGAGCCATCCCATGGTGAAAGGCAGAAGGGCAGGCAAGTTCAACAGAGCACATGAGATTTAACAGATTCCAGTCATTCCTTATAATCATTAATTCATCTGTGACAGTGGAGGCCACATGCCCCAAACTCCTTGACAGTTCTCAGTCCCCAGTATAGCTGCATTGAAGGATAAATTTTGTTACATTCTTTTTTCTTTATACTGTCAAGAAACGTCTGACATTAGACAACAATGATCAAATAGGTTTTTCACAGGAATGCGTTGAATATTTAAAGCTGGACATAGGGCTAGATTAATAAATATAATCAAGTAGTTAAGTCCATTATCCAAAGGTTAATTTTCTCCTTAAACTGTATTCGTAGATGACCTTGTATAAATGTTGACTCAGAAGATACCTCAGGAGAAGAGTGTCAGAAAATCAAAGTATCAGCTCATGTGCTATAAATAGGCAAGACAATTCTTTCTATACATGTAGTGAGCATTCATATACAATAAATATCATCTCTCTCCAATGGAAAACCAACTGTTCTGTACTAGTTCTCTTTGTTCAGTTTTCTTTATATAATGTAAGTCTCAATGAATGATGATTCATTTAATTGTATGCTGTGGTGTTATGGTGGTGAGTAACCATGTTCCCTATTCACAAAGAAAAGCTAAGTGACTAGGTTGGAGCCTAGGATTCACCTGGCTAAAAGTGTCAAAGATATTTAAATATCTATTTTCAGACAGTATATTTAGGATCCACCGACAAGCAACATTTTGACATCTTGCACAGTGTACCATAAACTGGGTAGTTAGTCATTATATTCTAGTGACTTTTGGATACTAGCCTACTTATTATTTCTACATAAACAATATAGCAAAACCACATACACAGTTCACATCAGCTCACCTGCCTTTGTAAAATGACATACTGCACTTTGATCCTTGAGTATTTGGAATTAGGCTGAGAACAGAAAATAGAGACACAAAAAGAGCTAATATTGGGGGGTAGCAATAGAAGTAATTAAAAAAAAAGAGGGGGGGATTACAGAAATGAAGCTGTATTCATGTACCTTAAAGCTAAGAGAGAAAATTGAGAAATGCTACCAGATAGTAAAACCTCTTTCTTTATAAATATAGTAATACATATGAGCATAAAGGGTGAACGTCCAAACAACTGCATGTGAGTACCGTGTCCTAAAAGCCTGTTCTCAAAGTTACTATTCCACACCTCATTCTAACATGGAGCCATGCTACCTACAAAGCACGACATGCCGAGACTCATCATTGAGTCTGGCAGGTCTGACTGTGTTGTGCCTTGATTTGGATGGTCAGTGTATGTACAACTCTAACCACTGGGACTACAATTCTATGATTTGATCAATAGCTATTGAACACTGTTCTAATACTAGGAATATATTTAAGAGTAAAACAAACATGAGCCTGTCAAGGTAGTGCTTAACAAATTAGTAGAAAAGTATGCAATTTATCATTGCATAGACTATTATCATTTTATGTTGTACAGTTGTTATTTTTCTGCAATTTTTCCATTCTGGATAATAATTTTAATTTCCTGTGTTGTAAATGTAGATTCTGCATGCTTAATACAACAAGAAATGACTGGGGACCCAGACAATTGGTAGTGCAAATTAGAGCTCCTGATTTGTTACTGAAACCACAGTGTAATACCTCCTTTGTTGTAAAGAGATTTAATATTACAATGGATTTTTATGAATATGACATTAAGAATAAGATTCCTAATGAAGTGAGAAGAACCCAGTATATTTTAAAATGTTATTACAAATATTCTTGGTTATTAGTACACTAGTGTTTTGCCAGAATAGTGAAGTCAAAATTTTTAAAGTAATTGGCATCGTTATTTAAACAAACATTAAGTAAGGTCATTGGTAAAGTACAACAGAATGCTTTCTGGTCATGTTGATTATATGACATAGCCCGAGTCAAGAATGTATGTATTTTCAATGAAATGCTATGAATAAACAAATAGCTATTTAACTCAATTTCATGAGACTTAATGATTTAGGCCTTTTAGGTATAAAAGTAATTCATGTTAATGATATAGAAAAAAAAGATAAGAATGATTAGTATACATATACAGATTTGTGTACGCATTGAGTATGTGCAAGAAAATAAAAATTAAATTAACCAATAAATGATAATGACTAAACATCACCTTAGGATAGCTTATTCTGTGTAGTCTAAGCAATGGTCTGTAACCAATGAATAAATAATCTTTAAATACTAAATGGACCTCATAAGCTAAACTAAATGTGTTTTATTTCAACCATGGAAATTGGAATAAATAAAAGAAATACATAGACATTAAGTATATATTAAAGCAATAGTGGCTTGCTTCTCCTGTTACTCATTACTTTTCAGTGAGAAGAGAGTTTTATTTCTAACTGTGGAGTGTGCTATTGATACTATTCAAACAATTTACAGAATGTGCTGTTTTTTTTTTTTTTTTAATATGATAGCAAATAATCAGAATAAACTCCAGCCACTGAAAAGAATGTAATGAAATCTATTCAAGGGGAGGGTTCTTCGATAGATTTCCTATTTTATGAAATGTCTTAGTTAGGGTTATTATTGCTGTAGTAAAACATCATAATAAAAAGCAATTTAGGAAGGGTTTATTTCTGCTTATAGTTCATAGTCCATCATGCAGAGAAATCCGAGCAGGAATTTAAGTCAGAATCTTGGAGGTAGGATTCAAAAAGGAGCCATGGAAGGATGCTATTTCCTGGCTTGATCTTAATGGCTTGCTTAGCTTGCCTTCTTTTACCATCCAGAACCATCAAGTATAGTCTGGGCCCTCCAAAATCAATAACTAGTTAAGGAAAAGCACCATAGAATTGCCCTCAGGCCAATGTTGTGGGGGCCTTTTCTCAGCGGATACTCCTTCATCCCATACTTGTTTATCTTGGGTAAAGTCAAAAGGAAACTAACCAACACACATGACAGTCGGGATCTTGGTCATCAGGTTTATAAGTAATATCACACTAGATAAGTACTTCCTGCAAAACAATGATACTTAGTGGTCAAAACATGCCTTAAGTATAGCATTCCTTACCTTCCTCCACCAACATGACCAGCTATTGCAACACACATTCCAAGTGTTCTTGGGATATAATTCACCCAAGCCCACCTTTATAGGCATACATATCATGCATATGTACTGGATTCCAAAGGGATTTTGAATTACTAGATTTCAAATTTGTACTAGAATGCTGCAGGGTGATAAAAAATTGTGTAATTTCACATTTGGGATCAGAGATAGCACAAATGTTATTCTGGTACAATTCCCCCTGTGATGTAATTTGGGTCACCAAGGGCTCCGTGGTGCCCGCCAGTCTCTTTGTTCCTCTCCATTTGGCATCCTTCCTGAAATGCTTGAGATCCCAGCTTTGAGAGAATCCCTTAAGACTGAGTGACTTTGCGTGCAGGTGGCCACATGCCAGGTGCCTCCGTTTCATTTGTATTAGCCCTTCTCACGAAAACAACAGATGTTCTGGTGGCTCAGGGAGAGCTGTTTGCACAAGGAGAAGCCAAAGGAGAGTTCATTGGAATCCGAAGTGATACACACAGGGGATCTCAGTCTTCCAGAACTTGTTTGGTACTGAGATAGAATAGAAACTTGAGTAACTTTTGTGTGTAACATTTTTAGATTCATTGATCTCTATCTACCTTCTTCTGAACCCTGAGGCATCTTAATGAATTCTAAAATGGATTGCCTGGTAGTCCAGGCAAACAAGCATAATTCAATTGCACACAGGGTTTTGCTTGAGGAATCTCATAGCTGATGCACTCTTGATTTTGTTCTTGCTCTGACTTGCTCTTGAGCAGGAAAAGCTAGTTCTGCTTTGTCTTATTCTTTAAATATTCAAATGTTCTTGTTTTTCTGAGTTCAGTCATAAAAGGGCAGCAGCGAGTGTGTTGGAAATCTCTCAGGAAATGGTCAAATCTGCCATTTATTGGACTCCTTCTGATCAAAAAGCTTTCAACAGTGTACATAATAATCATCAAAAATTAGACTGGCAGTTTTATATATATTTCTTTACTTCTTGTCCTAATAAACTATGAATGAAGTTTTCTAAAAGTATTCATTCTTCGAAGATCTATTCAAAGAGAATGCTGGAGGGATATGAAAATTCCTCCACAAATGTTCTTGAAGACTGTACATACATGAATGAAAAAGAACATTCCTAGCAATGACTTCTGTGGTACAAGACTGAAATTAAGACAGTTATTAAAGGGAGGAAAAATTCATTAGCTTTCAGAGGAAATCTGTAGAATTCATATTTTTCTTTAGGAGAGTACAAAGCACCTAACCAAATTTGTTTTTCAAAGAATATCCCTAACGCAAGGAACAGGGAGCATTTCTAATTATAATGTAATTTCAGACTCCTCTGATTGTGTTTTAACTCTACTGAATATGGAAATTTGAAGTCTTCTCCTTTAATTAACTGAGTTTGCTAACTTTGGGATGGATGGGGTTCTCACTGCTAAGCATTAATAGCACCATGTGAGAGTAGTCGGACAGTGGCACCCTCACCATTGTGTGAGGTGCACCTCTGTGCACCTCTGGCTTTGTTCAATAACAAGCCCCAGCATGGAAATGGCCTGCTGATAAGCACTTTGCGTGGATTTTTACTGTTTTCTTCTTTCCTTTCCCTTTAAAAACCTTTCATTTGTTTTGCCAATATGCCTGCATTTTTGGCACACCTGCTTTCTTCCTTAGACACTGTTAGTTCTCTCAGAATCAATTGCTAGCAGCTTGCAACCAAATGCCTGATTAAAAAGTTAGCAGACCTTGAGTGCAATTACTTCAACTCCATAGCACTCAGGCATTAAACCCGGTGTTAATTGTTTCCCATTTTTGTAACGATCCTTATAATAGGATAAAAACAGAAGAGATCATTTCTTGCAGTTAAAGCAGCAGAAAATGAAGACATTCATTCTGATTAATCATTGTAATATGAAATTAAATGCAATTAGGAGTAAATACATTTGAGAATGTTTTTTGGATTCTAGCAGAAGTCATCATCTCTGGCCGGTCAAAATATCTATATATTATTATTGAAGCAAACTGTGATCTATAGAAATGGTTTATGTAAGAAATAACCATTATAATGAATTTTAGAATTTTGTTATTGTTCCTGAGATGTATTTTCTCTAAGGCTTGTCAAAAATATATATTTGCAATGTATTGTGTCTTAAATTTTTTCTATACTGTAAGTTTCATAATCAATTTTCTAAGTATTCTATGGAAGTAATAGTCTATAAAGAGAGTCAAGAAGCATACATGAAAATAATATTAATGGTATCTCATTGTTGAAAACAATACTTGAGCAGTGAATCTGAATCACAAAAAGGGAGGATATGAAGTCCCACTGCTAGTTGTCTCATCCCTAGCTATCCTACCCCTTGCTGGAAAGCAAGTTACAACTGTTAGCTACTAGGTTACTGGACTACCAGAGGAGAGACATTATTCTCTCTCTCTCTCTCTCTCTCTCTCTCTCTCTCTCTGTTTGTGTGTGTGTTTGTATGTGTGTGTGTATCTCTTTTCTTCCTTCTTTATCTGCTCCTCCCCTCCCTTCTCCTTCCTTCTCCTTCTCCTTCTCCTTCTCCTTCTCCTTCTCCTTCTCCTTCTCCTTCTCCTTCTCCTTCTCCTTCTCCTTCTCCTTCTCCTTCTCCTTCTCCTTCTCCTTCTCCTTCTCCTTCTCCTTCTTCTTCTCCTTCTCCTTCTCCTTCTCCTTCTCCTTCTCCTCCTCCTCCTCCTCCTTCTGATATAGCCTCTGGTAGATAAATAATGCTCCACTAGAAGAACACACATCCAAGGATGAATAGGCAGAATGAAGTAGAATTGATAGTTGAAAAAAACAAAAACAAAAAACTTATAGCCCTGTGGATACTGTGGATAGAGGAGGGAGGTAGATCTGGGAGGAGTTAAAAGAGGTGCTATATAAGATCAAAGCACACATATTTCAAGACATGAATAAAATTCAATAATACTTTTTCATATGAGAATAAAGAATTTTTTTTCTAGTTCACAATTTGCATATTTTAGCCTACTTTATTGTATCCATGATCAAGAAATGAAGGCCATCATCTGTCAGAGTTTATTCACTGAGCTGAACTGATGCTTTAACTGCCGGATTCAGACTATAATTCTGAATTTACTCTTACTATATTATTTTCATCAGTTGTAGATAGAATAATGTTCTCAGGGAAGACATACTCTAGGAAGAAATGCAACATTCTAGATGGCTTTTACAATGAGAATAATTAAAACAGTTTAGATGCATATAGAGTATATTTCATTTTATTGAAATGTGAATTTTTTAAAATAAAGTCAAGTGAATCTGCTTTTGTATTTTTTCATATGCAAATCAGACCTATTTTCAGTAGTTTTACTTGAGTTACCATGTCTGTTTTATGTGTTTTTAATAATTAAGAAAAATAGATGGTTTTATTTTTACATTGTCATAAATGTTCTGAGCATGCAATTTTTTGCATGTTTTTACTTAACCCACATTTTGAGTATCATCACACTGTAGTGTGTTGTAACAGTCTCTGTCTTTGAAATTTTCTCTTCCAAAATAAGATTGGTCCCAATATCTTCATGTGTGGTTTAATATTAATTCAGGTACAATAAAGTGGTCATCATTCTTAGGATATCCCAGAAGAAACAATGAGTATACCCAGATATTGTTATCAAGCATCCAGAATTATTAATGATAAACACTAAAGATCTTCACATGTCTTTGATGTAAAGGTATTCAAGTTGATACAGAAAAAAAATAAAATCTTCTTCAGCAGTTAAGACTTATTTTTCATTAACATACACAATCTTGAAAGCTACCTTTATTGGAGTTATAGAGTTTAGGTTTTATGACAGAGAATATAAAAAGCTATAATACTGATCTAAAATCATTATTTATATTTTTGCAAAAAATTGTAAACAATTAGCATTATTTATTCTAACAATCCAGTGTAAAATTGGTAGTCATACATTAATGACCATTTTCTTTATTTGAAGAGTTTTCTATGAAGCTTGAATATATCTACATCAAGCATTAAGTTCTGTGATACTAGAAGCTTTTCCTTCATAGCTTCAACTACATGTGTAATCACTAGTTCCGTTTCATTTAACTTCCTGGACGAAAGCCAATGAGTGCAATGACTGCATTTCAGTATCACAAAGAGTCCCTGAGAGAAAGCAGGTTAATGTTTTTGTTGAGTAACTGAATAAAGAACTCTAGACAAGCTCTTGGCTTATCCTGAACCCTCTTCTCTTGTCCATGTAAGAAAGAAACACATGTACCACAAGATGGAGTTTTGGTCATCACTTAACTGTATGAATATAATTAAACCTGAAAATTTTATCACACACCCACACCCACTCTCTCTCTCTCTCTCTCTCTCTCTCTCTCTCTCTCTCTCACACACACACACACACACACACACACACAAAGAGAGGGAGCAAGAGACAGAGAGAGCGAGAGAGAGAGAGAAAGAAACAGATTGGAGCAGGCAGTAGAAAAATTATATATATATATATATATATATATATATATATATATATATACACACACACACACACACACACACACACACACACACACACACGGAAATGAAAGGAGGAAACTTAAGTTTACAAGGTCCATAATAGTTATGAAGCCAAAAATTTTCAGTTTTGAATAAAGCTTTATGATTCCTTGAGATTGATGTTCATTGGCATTAAGACTCTTTAACAAATCAACAATAAAAGAAAGAAACAATCAAGTAGATGTTCTTACACACTTAAAAGCAGCAACCATTATAAGAATAGATAGTGAGTTAGACAGTGCTAGGCAAACCTTTTAGTTCTGCTATCTGGGTCTGAGGATGGAAAGGTTCAGCCAGCTTCTGCAACTGGGATCTGATGCCCAACAAATGATAGATCAAAAGGTGCAACTGATCCTGACAAACTTCCAAGGTGACGAGATGCAAGACAGAGATATTGACCCTGATATGGATAAACATGTGTGTGTGTGTGTGAGTGTGTGTGTGTGTGTGTATACATGCATGCATATATGGAAGTTTTATTATGTGCTTGTGTATGTATGAATATAAGCATGAATGTATGTATCTATATGGGTATGTACACATGTAAACACACACATATATATATATATATGTGTGTGTGTGTGTGTGTGTGTGTGTGTATATATATATATATGTGTGTGTGTGTGTGTGTGTGTGTGTGTGTGTATATATATATATATATATATATATATATATATATATATATATATACATTTGAAATGTATAAGATGGATTAATTAGAAACATTTCATAAAATAAGGACATAAAGCAAAAAGAAATGTTACTTAGCTATATTTTACGTTTTGCTCTTAAGATAAATGTCATGTGCCACATTAATTAAGATTATGAAGCACAAAATCCATCAAAGTAAGGCAGATTTGTTATTAAAAAAGATATATTGCTAGATTGATGCAAGTAAACATTCAGTTACATACAGTTGATAGCAGTGTATCGACCTTCTTATTCAGTCAGTACTAGCTGACTTATTCAGAGCTAACTCTAATACCTACTCAGAGGAAGTGTCCTATGACCATGATGCTTTTTTTTTTCTGTATATTTTAGTGCACATTTCTCTGCTAAGACTCACTACTCCTTAGCATTATACTAGAGATGACTACAGTATTCAGTGGAAAGCATGTTGTACACGTTTGTAATGTTAGAGCAGGAGGCTGTATCACACTGTGCATGAATGCTATAGGCTGCACTACTCGCTTTGTAATGTCCATGGACTATGTTTGAATGAGGATGACTTACCCAGTGACAAGTTATTAATTTGTATTATTACAATCATGTAGCACATGACTTTATATTAAGAAACATTCTAATTCAGATTTCACAGACATTCGTTTCAGAGATATTCAGGGAAGAATGAAAACTGAAGTAATTTTCTCCTGGATATAATTAGGAATAGAATAATGCAATTAGAAAAAAAATTAAAGTAGAATTTTTATATAGAAATTTGTAAATTAGAATATAAGCTACCTAAATGCTTATGAAGTTTAGTTGTAAAAATACTCCCCACTTCAGGAGTACCTAATTACTCTTTTATGAGTGCCACACAGCCAAATTTCTAAGAAATTATATGTATAAGGTATATGCAATGATGGGGAAGAAAGATCATATCCTTGCGCTAAAAATACTTTTTCTATCACAGTCTCTTAGGAACTGTTATTGATGCACTGACATGTTTGTTCAGTTATCATTGAAACTGCAGATACCATGCAAGTCTCATAGATTTCCATATCTATAAAAGTTTAGCACACAACAAAATGTCTTGCCTAGTATTTTCTGTGTGTTTTATCAGTCTATGAAGGCTGACATATGATGATTCTCCAGACATTAAGTGCTCTGATCTATTCCAGGAAAGGTAACCCCTTAATTCCCAAAGTACCATCATCTATCTATCTCTCTACTTCCATCTGTCAGACTAGGACACTGACTAGATCCGAAGTACGTCTATGGCTTGTGCTGTAAGATCAAGAATTGTCAAATGGGGCCTCATAAAATTGCAAAGCTTCTGTGAGGCAAAGGACACTGTCAATAAGACAAAAAGGCAACCAACAGATTGAGAAAAGATCTTTACCAATCCCAGAAGACTTCTTGATCTTTTGTTTATTATAATCTTTCAATATTCTCTTCCATGTGGTTTCCCGAGTCTTAAGAGCAAGAGTTGTACTGCATGTGGATCTGTTGGGTCCAGGCTTCCCATTATTTTTGACCTCTGCACTGTTCCCAGTTGTCCTCTTTGTAAAGTTGTCCATATGCTGTGAAATGAAGCTCCTTTGATGAGAACTGAGAGCACACTTATCTTTGTTATAAAGATAACATGGTAGAATATAAAAACTACATTTCTTTTCCTGGTTACTGTTCATTATTTTACAAACTCAATTCAAATTTAAAGAAGGTTTTACATGCATAAAATCTCAACACATGTTTGAATTCTGTACTTACGTTCTGGGAAACAAATTATCCCCAGTCCACAAATATCTGAGATTGGAGACTCAGTAATGCTTTCAAAGGGAAGATTAAAAAGCCACAGGGCAAGAAGCGATTATCACTGAGATGTAGGAGTGATTTTGTTTCAAATATAATGCTCAAAGTCACAGTGATGTCTGCAGTAAAAGTAGGATTTTGTTTTCTTTTTGAAATAAAGTCCAGCTACTTAGACTGTTTAGAACAAAGACTATTCAACTTCTGAGATAAGATACAAGATCTTATTCATGTGTATTCCAACTACCTCATTGTCTCTGTTTTCTGAAGATCATTATAAGGGCTCTGATTTTAGCAGATTTGTAGATACTATATATTTTACAGAGTGCATGAGATTTAAAACATAATTACTCCAGCTTATAGGACATCTCTATTTGGTAACACACCTATTAATACTTACTAACCATTTCAGAAATATTTATATATTTCCATATCTGAAAGTTATTGTTCAATATGTATGTTGGAAAGATTGCTGTAGAAGTTTTCTTAATTTCCAGTTTTAACCCTCTTTTGAAGTCTGTGACCATTCATCTGATCTTATTCAACCTTCAGTGTTACTGCTAAATTTATGATCCAAAAAGAGCATTACTCCATACGCACCGAGAAAAGATTGAGGTTGATCTTTATTTTAGCACCAAAAGCTATGAATTTAGAAGAAGGCTACCCTTGAAAGTCTCCTTTGTTCACAACAGCAGTTAATGCTATCTGCCCTTAAAGAATTAGGGATATAAATTCTATAGTGATATGCAAATATAATTTTAATGCCCAATATTATTATTGTAACCTATACTGTGCAAATTATTATTGTTCACAAGAACAAAAACAACACCCATGAATTTTTAAATATTGCAAAATAAAAACATTGTCTGGGGAGAGGGATCATCCATAAAGTAACTGCTGAGCAAGCACACGGCTATGAGTTTGAAGTCCCAGAATCAAACAAACAAAAAAAGCCAGTCACAGTCATGGTGGTGGTTGAGTAATGTCAAAAGTGGGACAGGTGGTGGAATCCCGAAAAATCCTTGGCCAGGCAATATCAACTATATTCAGCCACGATAGATAGTGTCTGTAAAAAAATGTGGCCAGTGCTGGAAGTAAAGACTTCTCCCAAGATGTTCACATGGATGCAAACACATATGCATACATATGCATGTTCATGTGCTAACACAGCTACACAAATAAGTAACTATACCACACACAACACAACATCCACTCCAAAACTTAAAAATAAAACATATTCAGTTGATGAAGAGAAAAGATATCAATCCCTAACAATGTCTCAAATAATAATATTCATGCTTTCAAGACATGGCGAATTCTCAACTTTTTATCTTTTGCTCTACTACTGTGATTAAACTAATATTACTAACTGTACAGTACTTAGAAGAATGTTATAAAATCAGTCTTCTCTTCAATTTCTTAAATAAAGACTTCTTGTAATTTTAGGATCTCAAATATACAACATAAATTCTAAACTATGAAGTATTATTTTCTAAACAATAAATGGACTCTGTCTCTTTTTACTTTTGTTTTATTATCTTTTATAAAAAGACTCTGGCTTGAAAAGGGAAGGAATTTGATGGAGGGAAAAGGACATCTACCTTTTACTTTAAATTTTTCAACTCAGAGGCAATATTAATGTAACCTGTATGCATCAGAATGCACCTTTATGTTTGCCTGTACTCAATAGAGGATTTTAGATTCTATATCATCAGTAGTAAATAATTATCTTATTAATGATGTCAGTTACATTTTTAAAATTTTTCACTTTAAGAATGAGCTAGAGAAAGTACCCAAGGAGCTGAAGGGGTCTTTAACCCTATAGGTGGAAGAAGAACATGAACTAACTAGTACCCCTGAGCTCATGTCTCTAGCTGCATATATAGAAGAGGGTGGCCTAGTTGGCCATCATTGGGAAGAGAGGCCCCTTGGTCATGCAGACTTTATATGCCCCAATACAGGGGAACGCCAGGGCCAAGATGTGGGAGCGGGTGGGTAGGGGAGCAGGGCTGGGAGCGGGGAGGGTATAGGGAACTTTCTGGATAACACTTGAAATGCAAATGAAGAAATTATCTAATAATTGTTGAAAAAACAAAACAAAAAAACAACATTTTAGAATTTATTAAAAAAAATTAAAAAAAAAAAGAATGAGAAAATATCGTGTTCGCAGACATAGCAAGGGATGAGTTATGTCTGTTTATGTCAGGGTTGGAATGTATCTTTTGTAGAATATAATGATTTATTTACAAACACAAACACAGACATGCAGCAGGATTATTTTGGAAAAATGTTATTTTCCTTATTTAAATTAAAATCCATAAGCACAATATGAGCTGTTCCTGTTCTTTAAAACCATCATTCAAATTTAAACAATATTTCAATGAGATCTTCAAAAATGCAACAGTTCAGAGTTGCTTGCATTTTCAGAGATGTGATTTTTCCTAGTAATTGTGTAAAGATCAAATGAAGTGTACAGTAGCCTCTTAGCAATACTAGCATTAACATGTAGTGTTCATTCATTGCCTGCCAATATCTATCTCTCTTTCTTCCTCCAGACTGATCATCCACTTACCAATTTACATTTATTTTATCCTAAAGTCTATATCTACCATTATTTTGGCAATTATTAATCAATCCATGATCAGATGACATTTCAATAATTACATGAGCAAATGAAAATGTTTGCTATGGTCTTGATAGACAAAGACAACATTCCCTGTGTTTTTCATTTCTTTTTCCTAATGAGCTTTTACTAGAACAGCTTTAGGAGTACCTGGGAGAGGAGATTCAGTATTTGCTAAACAGTGGCACTCTCATGGTCCTCTCTGTTTATGCTTTTATCTCTCTCTCCCTCTCTCTCTCTCTCTCTCTCTCTCTCTCTCTCTCTCTCTGTATCTTGATTTACTTTTTATGCACTTTGCTTTTTAACTCTTGTTTCTAAGAGACTTACAACACACACACACACACACACACACACACAAACACACACACTAGCATTATGAGCAAGATTACGTTCATTGTTTTTTCTCTTTGATCCTTTGCTAAATCAATTCTTATTCAGCTGCTTCCTTGAGCCATAGGCTGACTAGACAGCTATACTCTGGGAATGCTTGTTGTCCAAGGTTGGACAAGTGCACTTTAGTAGTGACAGTAAAAAAAAACAACTTCTGTTTCTTCAACAGCTCTAAAAGACTCTTAATGTTCTTTCTACTACAATACCAGGATATATTTAATAAAATCTAGTTCAAATATGTAAATAAAATAATTTCTGATGAAGATAACCACATTTTATGGAAATAATCATTTATAAGATTTCTGAACAATATTAATATGAGTTCATAGCAATTTTCAAGGCTTTGAAAATGTATATTCTTTTCATTTGTTCATGATTCTTCCCTTAATATAATATATCTTCAGATGGGTTGGATCTGTTTTTAGGCTTAAATATAATTATGATCTTGAAATTATTCTGAACATACAAGGAATAAAAAACCTTGTGCATATGTGTGTATAGTTACACACATACTTTTTTGTTTAAATTCTCCTATTTGCTTCCATGGCTTGAAGACCTAACTTAGGATGTATTATCAAGCTATAAAGTAAAAACTTTTTTGAGTAGACACATGTTCTATAAGGGGGGTAAACTTTTACTTTTTACCATAATTATTAATGAGATAAATTCTGCAGAAATGTATTTGGTCTCTGGTTTATATTACAGAAGTTAGCTAAAATGAGTTCTCAGATACTAGACACTAAACAGACTCAAATATGTTTTTAGGACTAACATCTCAGACACATATATTTCAGAAAGTTATCCTTACCCAAAGAAGCATCACTTCCCAGTACTTAATTCCCTACTTATGCTAGTGACTTATATATGTTTACTTTAATANGTACATTCCTACTGGGCAGAATTTAACTGTGAGAAATAGGTTAAGGCCATTTCAGATAGCAAGAATTAAAGAATATAAGAAACAGCATGACCCACAATGTGAAATGTTTAATCGTTTCTCTTTGTGTTGACCCTGGGGGAGAGTGAAGGGTGGGGTCACATTCCCTGATTCAGGGGTGAAGTTAGTTTAAAACTTTTTTCCTTTTCTGTAGCATTCCACAAGAGAAAACTTGGTAAAAGCCAATTTTTGTTTTATAATTTTTCAAAATATTTAAATCCAAAAATCAAGTCTACATACTGAAAGAACCTTGTAGTTTCTTGGGGTTCTCAAAGATATCAAATATGTTTGAAGATAAATTTACCTAAATTTCTGTCATTAGATTAAAATCAAATAGGAATAAAATTCAAAGTACTGTAAAAGTGCTGCTATAGGCTATTTTCAGTAGGGCTTCTCTCATTACAAAAATCTTAATAGGTATATAAAACATGCTACAAAGCACATAAAATACACATTTCCTACCTTTCAGTAGATCATTTCACAGTAAGGCATTTACATATCAAATATATCACATTTACGTCAGTGAGAGTATCTCACATGCATTTTAAAAGTTTAAAAATGAAACCTCTTAATTGTGGAGTTAGTTAGAAATAAAAGGTGATAGTGATATCCCCAAAAGAAACAGTGAGCAGCTGCAACTAGCAGGGTAGTTAAGCATGCAGGAAATACAATGTATGAAAATACCTCCTTGTCTCTATCACGACGACTGTAAGTGACTGTAATAACATCCTTAGTTTTACTTATTTAAGTAGGTAAAATTAGTCATCAAAAATTGTTTTTAATTTGTGGAATCATCCACTTTCCTCTTTGATTACTGGAGTTGTTACACACATTCACTAAATACAAACTAAGCATTTAAAAAAAAAAAACTGAACAATAGGAATGTTAAAGAGGGAGAGGGGACATTAACAGAGCAGTTCACTGTCCCACTGCTGCCTTTATAAGTGGTCAGAATGATGGGAAAAGGGAGTAGGCAATGGGAAAATGTCCTGGTGATGAACTAAAGCATCTCCATTGCTGGTTTGTCCCATTTCCATTGCTTGAATCCAGTTCACTTACATGAACTCAGTAAAATTTTATTATAAGTTCATAAAACATCAAGTGCCTACATTCCACATCTTTCCCAGTTCTTATATTGATGACGATTCGTCAATGTTTTTATTATCTCTCTAAGTCTTAGGTTTTAGAAAGTTTTAAATGACATAAAAAGAAGTTAAGAAGTTTTTAGGACTTGCAATGAAATTAGGTTACTCTAACACTCCTTTTACTCTTCTATTTTGTATTTATTATTGTTGTCGTCAACACACAATATGTTTAAATTTAATTCTGTCAAAAATATGCATTATTTTGCCAGAAATTAAAAAAATGCCTTACTCCTTATACATACATTATTTCTTATGAATATGCCTTTAATAGTGCTGATTAAAGGACAATGAGCTTCTAAAAATATAAAGTAAATGTTCCCTTTCCTTAGACTGATTTTTTCTCATCTGTATAGTTCAAAAGAATTAGAATGGGATTCCATCTAAAAAGGGCATAGTTGGTAGTCCAATGAACCTTAAGTACCAGTAGGGAACAGAGGAGGAAAATCATTAATTATGTGATAGTTTTTAGAAAACCCTAGGATTCAGTGATTTCTGTACCATGCTTTCCATAGCAGTGGGAATATGTTCTTGCAGATAATAGGTACTCACAAATTAATCATTAAATGAATAAATTAATTAGTAGCAAAAAAGGCTTTTCTGCATTAAACTGTATATTGTGAATTCCACTTTGGTTTTTTTTTTTTTTTTTTCACAGTAAAAAGAATCACCTTATCTTTTTTTTTTTTTTTTTTTAAGATTAAAAAAATGTAATGGATGAGAATAGCATATCAAATTTTAAGTAATTTCCAGGTTAGGAATAAGCCTAAATTCTTCATATGTGAACCTATCGAATGTAAGTACTTTTAACACAGAGTAGGATATTAATTTAACTTGCCATTTTCAAATAATAAAATGAATCAGTATAAAATAATTCTGTGGTGTAAATATTTACTTTATCATGACTAGTGAGATCCTTTTGAATTAATATCATTTTGAACAAATTTGTGATAATGGAGATATTTAAAACCATAGGTTGTAGTGGTCTTCATAAAACATACATTAAGAACCCTCTTTGAATATTGATCACATTAATTTATATCTTTGAAATGTTACTGAAAAGAGTAGATGTACTACCCTGTACGAGAATCAAATTTGTGAAACTCTATCAAAATTTGTCCTCTGAATAAATCTAGACTGTTATATGTTCCTCAGTTTTAACTACAGAGCTTTGCCTTAAGTACAAGTTCTTTTCGAACTGTAGGGTCTGAAGCAGCATTTGTAACAAAAACTACATTTTTTTGCTTTACATATGAAAGTCTCAATACTCAGAGAATGAAAGCAAATAACTTTTGACTAATCCCAACAAATTTATTCATTTTACACACACACACACACACACACACACACACACACACACACACATATATGAAGATAACTATTACAACTTCCTTTCTTCATGTATGTATATAATACTTCTATTATGCAGTAGAAAAGCTTTTCATTCGCGTCTTTCTGATCTTACAATGCTGTATTATCCAGGCAATAATTTCTCATGTTTTCTTGCCAGAGATAGACTAACCTCTTTCTGAGCCAGAGCAAATGATCTAGCTCGGGAGTTAAAGTATCTATGATCACTCGTGCTAGGCTCAGACAACACTTACATATCCTGGACAGCTCTCAGAAAGCAAGACAGGAATGGGGATACTCACTTCTAAAATCAGGCTTAAACCTTCTCTTCTCCCTAGAGACAAAGGTCCTGTCATGATAAAGCCAGTTAGGATTCTGTTTTCCCTCCAGAGAACTGACCTCTCAGACATCATGTGACAAGCAGTCTGCTAACCTAGCAGATAGGCTTGGAGCTCCTCTGACCCAGCTGAAGCCCTTCCTCTCTTTTCTGTTCTCCTCCTTTCCCACTGACTAGATTGATATAAGTAATCCCCATCATTTCCATAAGCTAGCTTCCTCAGAACCAGTCTCCTGCTCATGCAGCCCTGCCATTCTCACCACCACTGCAATGGGTATGTTTGATTATTTTATTCACTCCATTGCAGCCACTTGCCAATTCTTAGTACATGTAAATCTCCATCCTGTCCCTCCGCAGACTGAAAAATACTGCACAGTTCTGGCAATAAGTTTTAAACATCTTTGTGTCAGGTTAATTCAGAAATATTAATTATGATATCATTCCAATTTACAATATTTCATTGAAATTTTATAAGCTACAATTTATTTTTCTATTCTCATTCATAGCATTTAAATACCATAACTAAACTTTGTCAAACAAAAAAAAATAAATATATCAATGTAACATATGAAAGTGGAGTCTACCAAGTTCATTATAATACTTGTAGAAGAAAATATCTCATTCATCATTCTGTATAATTATATTTCCAATATATACTAGATACCTAACAAATAAATATGTATATTGTAAGAACTGTTAAATAGGAGATAACTGCTATTACATATTTTGAGAAATATTTCATGGAGAAAAATACTATATTAAAGCAGCATTATATGTTTTCTTATATATGTATTAAATGTAATTTCATTTTCTATGAAATAAAGAACCCTTGATGGTGTATGCAACATTTAAAAGTTTTCAGAGGACAGTGTGATTTGTCCTTAGGTTTCTCCTGGATGGAAATCTTTGAAATCATTGCTGACCATCATATATAATGGCCAATGAGCTCAGTGCCCTTGATATTCACTCCATCCATAAAAGATCACAGCAGATGTTGAACATATTGAAGTATGAACTTAGGGGCACTTTTTCCTTGACAGTTAAATGTCAAGTAAGAGGAAACACAACAATAAACACAGTAGCATAACCTTTGTTTCGGGAGGGCTGCTGCATGTCTGATGTTGCTATCTGTGTCCACCTTGCTTTGCCACCACAGGGCTCACCTAGGCATACAAGAGAACCTTCAGAAGGGCAATGAGTGGTGCTAATCCAAGAGTTTCCTGTAAAGAGAAAATGTGCTACATGAGACACAATTAGTACCATTTATGATTATAGTTTATGGGATGTTGGTGCCAGTTCATTAAAAATGTACTGAACTATCAATTCATTTCTCATAGGCCATTGAACAGCAATAAAGGGGTATCAGCTCTTCTCCGGGATGACTTTTAGCTGGATTTGAACCAGTGACTCATAGAAAATAGGTTGTGCTCTATTGTCAGTCTATAAAGGCACTTTATAGAGTTACAATGCATCTGCCTACTGAATTTGCTTCTAGCGGCAGGCCTGCTTCTTTGAATATACTTTGTAAATTATCGCCTGAAAAACACAAATATTAAATGCTGGGAGATGGTTTTATTATATACCATCTATTCGAATTTTATCTGTTTTTATGTATTAGTAATGTCATTTAATCTCTATAAAAGTAATCATGTGTAGCATAATACTGGAGGTCTTTTGGCTGTGAAAGAATGGAAATTACTTTTAGTACTATAGTATTCATTTACCAACATATGTAATTCCCTACAGCTTACATTTTCACCCTCACATAGCTGCACATATTTTTATATCTCATGTATTGCATCAGCCCAAAGCACATTGACCATGAAAACTGAACTCTGGTCCGTACTAGAATGCAGACTTTTGTTGTACTAAAACACTGACTTTCACTGAAGTAACTACAAGCACACCTTAGCTCATTACGTGGATTCGTATATGCAATACTTGCCAATGCACTATGCTAAATGCTTTTCTACTGCAATGTCTTTAAAAAAGACTAGGTGTAAAACCTGAGCCAGTGAGCAAAAATAGCTCATTAATCACTCCCTGTGTCTGTTTTCAAGTTTTGAATAAAGTGAGTTCCTTCAGTATACATTAATATCAACTTAACATACTTTTATTATTTATAGTAACAATTTTAATTAATTTTTTCATGACTAGCTTTAATAAAACATAAATTCATGCTCGTTTGATGTTACATTATTATTTTCATCATTATTTTTCATAACTTAAAGGGCAAACTGAGAAGTAAGCCTATACAAAAGCAACTGTACTTCACTGAAAGTCTCTCGAAAGCAGAGCCTCATAAACAATCTTGACATGTTGAATTAGGCAATTGTCTACTCAGTTCTGTGAAACAAACAAGCCCATGCATTTTGTATTTGGGAATTCCCGATAATTTCATGAGTCCAAGTATGCCCCTTTAATTTTCTTACATTTTCCCCAAGGTTTTGCATTTGTTTTATGTCCTCCCATTATTAAAGGTAGGCCTTTGCTTTGGTAACTTGCCAGTTGTTCATTACCGAGTAAAAGCAAGTGAAGAACGCTGGCTCTTTGTTCCTTGCCTTGCATACCTTGACTTTATACTATGTCATTTATGTGCTGTACTATTTGAATCTGTGTTCTGCTGGGCATGAGCCTGGTGCCAGGGAGAAGCCAGTGTTAACTGCGTGTCCTGTGGTCTTCTTTGTAGTCTCAGCGCCGTGTTACCTTTCACCTCCCGGATGGCTCCCAGGAAAGCTGCAGTGACAGTGGTCTGGGAGACCACGAGCCGGTGGGTAGTGGAACCCTGATCTCACACCCTCTTCCTCTGGTTCAGCCACAGGACGAATTCTACGACCAGGCCTCTCCGGACAAGAGGACCGAAGCAGATGGCAACTCGGATCCCAATTCTGGTGAGTCCTCTTCCTGTCTTCTTAGCTTGCTGCTGTTCTGGTTGAGCTGTGTGCTGAAACTTGTTTAAAGGGTTACCCTGTCCTGCCAGTGAGGGACAATGGGTTGTACCTGCTATAATTAATACTATATGTCTTGATGTAAACGTAGTGTGATGTATTTGGTATGTTGACCTTTGAAATGGTGTGATATTCTTTTTAGTTTAGGAGCCTTTAAAGTGATTTTCAAATGTTCAGATATATATAACTGAAAGAAAATATTTGTTGAAGAATAATCTGGTGTCAAAGGGGTCACAGAATAAGCAGTTAAGATTGATCAAGTACAGTTCATTAGAATATTGTCGATGATATGTAATAGAAATAGAAATATGTTTTTTTGTGTGTGCATACATATATTTGTCTGTGTCCTTTGGCGTGCTAGCTTCTAAAGAACTATTTACACAGAATAAAGATTATTGAATGTGATTTAAATCTGAGAAAAAAGGAGATGATTCTTTCATAAATTTTTATTCATGTTTTGTGTTTTGAATCATTTAGTTTTGTATAGTAGGTTGAAAGCAATGTATCTGGCCTAAACCTTGCATCATCCAAAGAGCCACATCCGACCTTGGAAATGATTAGTCTCAAATAGTCCCTTTAAAGCAGTGCAGAATTCTCATCCTGTGGCTCTCAATGCCTTTGGCAAACCTGGATCTCCAAATATATATACATTACAATTCATAACCATAGCAATGTTACACTTCTTTAAGGAGCCACAGGATATTTTTTATTGTTGGTGGGTCGCTAAAAATCAAGGAACTGTATTAATGGGTCACAACATTAGGAAGGTTGAGAACCACTGCTTTAAAGGGACTTCTGCCTGTAAAGGAGATCTTGAGCTAAGACTGTATTATTATTGAGCCTTATTTTTTAAGGACATATAAACAAACAAAATATCCTCAGTGAGAAGATAACTTTAAAAAGCAACTAAAATTATGATACTCCTTCCAGAATAATGAAAATGATTTCTATTTTTAAGAAAAATATCTGTTTTTTTTTTTTGCATGGTGGTAGAATACCCTTGGAGGGTTCTGGGCAGGAATATTAGACATGCCTTTGTACGTGCCCCCCCCCCACACACACACACACACTTTTTTTGTTAAGTGAAAGGAAATACTGAGTAGCCACAGCAAGAGGGTGTCCTAACCAGAAAAAGAACATCAAATGACAAAGAGCACACACATTCAAAACAGACAATTTCTCCGGCTCTATAACCTGCTTCACATCAGTTAGCTCGAGAAGGAAGGGAAGTTAAGCTGACTTTCCCATGAATCTCAAGCTATTTAGCACCTTCTGCTTCAGACATTACTGTGCCTCTGGCATTCCTGTGAAGGAGGAGTATCTAGAGGAGGTCACACACTCAGACAGGCTTTCTTAACAAGTTCCCTTCTGGTAATTCAGCTTTCATGTTCACTTACTGCTACAGTTTTGAATCTGTCTGGTCAGAGAGGTCTGTGTAAGACCTTCCTTCTCTCACGATGTCCCACCTGAACATTACAACTGCCTATGCAGGGATCTCATCAGCCTCTTTTTCACTAACAACTGCTAAATGTGTGCCGTTACATCAGATCTCAGCGCAGACATTTACCTTTATTCCAGGAAATCATTTAAAAGTATCTAAGTAAGTCCTACGTCATCATTTTCAATGTCTGTGTCTAGTCTACAAGGGCAAAGCATTAAGCCCATTTTTATATCAAATATTGAGAGGTTAAAAAAAAAAACCTCCAAACCGTATTTATCGAGGAGAGTTTGAGAGAGCTGGATAATTCTTTATTTTGTATGGATTTCCTGGCATGTTAGGAACTGATGATTCTAGATTATTTCATTGAGTAACATTTTCCAAGGAATTGTATGGAGGTGATGTGGATAGGTAGAGCTTATGATAGTTCCTTGTAAACAGTTTTCGTAGTCTACAATTTTCTCTTCTCTAACTAGCACTGAGCTAAGTATTTTCCCTGTAATTTTTGACCACTTTGTCTTCAAGTGTTTAGATGCTCTTGCCTTTCAGTCTCAGTCAAAATAACCACATAAACACAAACATTAAATATCCTGGCACACACCTGTATCAGTTCTCAATAGACGGGCAAATGTATTTTACACAAGAGTCTGTAAGGTAGGAGACATACATTAAATTCCAGGTAAAGGACTTAGACATGCCTAAGAGTATCATCAATTTCCTTTTAGCTAGAATAATGAAATCCTTTAGAATCACACACAGTATGACAGAGGGCAGTGAGATTAATCACTGGGTTTTAGAAAATGATGAACATCTGGGTAATTTTCTACTTAACTAATTGAATTAGAAATTTAAAAATATTCATCTAAAAGGAAAAGGTGGCTTTTAGGATATATTAACTAGGTGAACAAGATGATAGTTATTTCCTATTTTCATTGTCATAGAATTATATGTCTGTGGTCATTCAGGGTAAACTGAGAAGTACAAAAGTACAGGTAAATTTAGCTAAAATATAATACATTTCATCAGTACTATACAAAAATATATGGACAAATTAACATGATAGCTGTCTTTTCCGTTCCTACAAGTAATGACATATTACTGCAGATAGATTGAACCAAAGTAAAAAGCTTTAATTTTCAATCCTCGCTTAAATATACATTTCAAACAAATTATGGTCTATGTTTTACAATATGAATGCTTTATAAGAAACATTGCTATAAATAAATATTGATAACATTTATTTTTATTTTATTTACAGTTGTTTTTCTTCTCTGAACTTGCATACTTGATAAAGTCAGAATAAATCATTATATAAGTTCAGAGAAGAAAAATGATATATAAGAAATTTATGTGCTACTGATAGTTGGTGAATTGATTGAGGATAAAGTGAACTGGATACCTTTTTAGACTTGAGATTTTTGGTTTTGTTTTTGTTTTTTGTCAGTCACTATTCCGATATATACTCCCAAGTCTTCCAATAAGGAGAGAGAGAGAGAGAGAGAGAGAGAGAGAGAGAGAGAGAGAGAGAATTTTTGTCAAGCTTTTCAAGTAGGAGTTAGATAAATTGCCCCTGGCTAGATCTTTGTCCAATATGCTATGCTAGTCACACAATGACTTTTTAGTCCTAGACAAAAGAACTGGGCCAGTTGCCAAGTGGGAAAGGATGGACAAGGTACTAAACCTGAGAAAAATGCACATTTCAATCGTCTTAAAGATACCCCTTAAATTTTTAAAATTATTTTTAAAATAAACTATCTATTTAAAAATGCCCTAGAAATCAGCAAAATTCTATTTGAGGTTGGGATTTTTCCCGGGAGGAAGATGGTCAGTAAAGGGAGCTGAAATGGGGCTTCTTGGTAGAATTAGTCCTGATTCATCACTGCTCAGAGATTAGACAATTTAGGTCATTAATGAGTTGTCTGGAGTCATTGGTTAAAGCGACTCCCACTTACACTGAAATTACAAGTTCCTTGTTATGCTTAGAGCATCATTCACTAGAATACTCTGGAAATGTTATAATCATAACATTAGAAAACACGGGAAATTACAGTCTTAAACAGCATAAACTTAAATTGTAGTGGAATAATTCTATGCTAAGTCTTCTTTACATTGTCTAGTCAGAGTTGTAATTAACTTTGAGAAATTAGTGAAGTGTGATGGAGAGATGTTGACATACTAGTTAACGCCTGTCATCTTCCTTTACGTTTTAGTTGTGTTCATTTTTCTCTGTGGACCCTATTTCTGGACATTTATATTTTCTTGAAAAGCTATAATTTTCTTACAGGTGAAGTAAGAAAGTAGACTCCAGCATATGATGAATTACAAATACTTGTTATGCCTAGAAGTAATTCTATTTTTCAAATATATTGGATATTAATTTATTTTTTATTACTTTTATTATTTTATAGTCCAGTTGTTACGCCCCTCCCAGTCTGCCCTCCTACTCTTCCTCCTCCCATTCCTCCTTCCCCCTGTCTTCAAGAGGGTGCCTCTCCACCCTACCCACCAGGGCTCCTCATTTCCTGGGGCCTCATATCTCTGCAGTCTTAGGTGCCTCTTATCTCACTAAGGCTAGACCAGGCAGTCCTCTGTTGTATATGTGTCCAGGGCCTCAAACATGTGAGTGTATGCTGCCTGGTTGGTGGCTGAGTACCTGAGAGATCTCAGGGGTCCAGGTTAGTTGAGATTGCTGGTCTTCCTATGGGATCAACATCCTCTTCAGCGTCTTCCCAGCCTTTCCTTAATTCAACTACAGGGGTCCCCATCTTCAGTCTATTGGTTGGATGTTTAAGTATCTACATCTGTCTTAGTTAGCTGCTTGTTGTCAACTTACTTATTTACTTACTTATTTATTTATTTTAAATAACTTAAAACTAGGATTTAATGTTAGTTAGTTAGTTAACACGTAACTAAGTACATTATGCATTTTAACAAATTACTATGAACAACTAATATTGACTAGAGTATTTGGGGAAACTGGATTATAATTTTCTTTCTACTGCTAAACACATATTTACAACTTACACATACCTAAATGGTTGCAAGAGTGTATCCACTATTCTTTATTTTTCAAGGTGTAGTTTTGAGTTGTTAACACTGTGTATTTAATAATTCATCAATGTTTGATTTTTTAAAAGTAAATGTGAAAACTGAAGATACCTACATGTGTTGTAGTAAGGATCTAAAACCTACCTCAAAAGCCACTCTGTTAAAGGCTTTGCTTCTCAGTATGACAAGAAGACTGTAGACAATTAGAAACTGCATGATGTGGGAAACAGCGAGAAAATGGAAGGTACACCCTGCAGGAGAATATTGGGAACTTTCTTCTGGCTTATTTTTATTTTGCTTTCTCAGGGCCACAGAGTAAGAAACATTCATCTAGCACATGTTCTTTAATGTGATGCACCCCTTGGTCAAAGATACCCATCTTAGCTAGGGTTTTACTTCTGTGACTAAACAGCACAGGCCTCTTTAGAAAAAAATGCATTTAATTTGAAGGTCCATCACTCAGGAATAGACTTTATCTGTGATCCATACAAGAAATCAAAAATGAAGGAAATTTCCGGTTTCTTTGAGTTTTGCCTAGCTGGAATCATGCAGAATCTTTACTCTCTTCTCTCTGCTATTCATTGCCACTTTATTTTTTCTTCTATTTTTATTCTTTGCTAATTTCATATTGGCATATATGTGTGTGTGAGTGTGTGTGTGTGCATATATGTGTATATATCTATATCTATATCTATATCTATCTATATATATATATATATGAATATCTATATCTATATCTATATCTATATCTATCTATCTATCTATCTATCTATCTATCTATCTATCTATCTATCTATCTATCTATCTGTCTATCTATATATCTATATCTATATCTATCTATCTATCTATCTATCTATCTATCTATCTATCTATCTATATATATATATATTCATTACATTTTCTACAACCTTTCTTCCCTTTAATACCTCACTTTCTCCCTCACTATTCCATCCCAACATCATGTGCTCTTCCCCCCACGCTCCACACACACACTTGAGTCCATCCAATGCTAACTGCACACTCATCAATTTGTTCTCTAGGTACAATCACCTTCTTATCATAGATTTTTGGCTTCATTAACAATACCAAGCATGACTTCCATCTTGCTCAGATGGTTTTATTTTATTTTAAAGCTTTTACATTCCTTTTTATTCTTTCTCATCCCCCCTCTTCCCCTAAATCTCCATTCCTTAGAAATAATTGTTAAGACTGCTCTTTAAGGAATTCATATTTTTTGTTGACTGTAATGAAACAGTTCTTCCAGGAAGAGAAAGAAGCACATACTTGATTTTAATAACAGTTCATAGATGTAGCTGTGACCTGGGAAACCTCTTATAATGAACAATATTTTGATTTCTCGGCCATGTATAAAATTAATGAAACAACTTTAATCATATTAGAATATTTTGGAGTTTTAGGTTGATTGATTGTGTGTGTGTGTGTGTGTGTGTGTGTGTGTGTGTGTGTGTGTGTGTGTGTATTTGGGGTGTGTGTATCTGTGTGTGTGTGTGTGTGTGTGTGTGTGTGTGAGTTTGCATGTGCATTAGGAGTATATATATATATATATGCATGTGTCTTACATCATATGTAAATATCAGAAGATAACCTGAGTATTCCTCTTCATCTTTTATGTTGTTTGAGGGAACGTTCTGGGTTGGAGTTTTATGTTGCCTACATCAGGCTACCTAGCTCCTCAGTTTCGTAAGAACACAGGAATTACACATGTGTGCTGTATTACCTTCCTTCATAGTTATTAGGATTCAAAGTTGTAAACCAACATTTGTTTAGCAAGTACATTACCTGTGAAAGCATGTTCCCAACCCCTCTACTGGATTTTAACTGGATTTTGGTATGCATTGTATATTTGTTAAAGTGATACATTGATTATAGTTTTATTAAAATAAGTTCTATTTGTAGTAATATGTTATAAAAAAAGACATGACAAAACATATGATGTTTAGAATTTTAAAAATTGATGTATATTAGACAACTAGTCACCATGATGGAGCAATAATATAAAACTAAGAATGCTAAAATTGGGAGAAAAAGTTTATCCCAGGAAAAAACACACCAATTCATTATCTAGTACCAAATGGTCAGCCCTATAAACATACACAAAAATAACATTAGAAAGACTGACATGTTATACAGAGAAAGATATATCTATATACACATACTATTTTCATGTAAGAAAAATTAATGAAAGGGGAGGTCAAAAATTGGAAAGACATATTTTTAAGTTAGCAGAAGAGTTTTTGAGTATGCATAACTGCAAACAAATAATTCATTAATATGTTGCATTTGGGATTCTTTTTAGGTCAAAGTATCACGCATTATTCTTGTACAGAGATTTGTAGAGGGAATATGCCTCCTAGTGTAAAGTTGGGGTAATTTCAGCTTATATTGCTGTGCTGTGTCGAATATCATTTCCATAGCTGTTGTTATGGGATGATTTAAAAGGCCTGAAAAGGAAGAGCATTCATGAACATTTTGTGTAATATTCTAGGGAAGAACAGCTTTCTTCATGCATTTTTTTAAAAAAATAATTTGAACATAGTTAAAATGAAAGATAGATAGTGACAATTGAATGCCTCGATAAAAATAAACAGCATATGGAACTCATTAGCTAACAGCAAGGTAAACTTCTTATACCTCAACCCTAATAAAACTATACATGTCAGGACAAAAGGGAAAGGAGTCAATAAAATATTTATAAAATAAAGCAAATATGTTCAATTTCATCTTTATGCGCATGCATTTATAACAAGAATTAATCAAATAGATTCTGCAAAGCTTTGAAAAAAAGTTTAAACATTGGAAGAAGCTGAGCTACTTTTCTAAAACATTTCAACTATCCTAATGCTATTTTGACACGAATTTCTGCTAGTAGCCTTAAAAACATAAAACCTGATGTCACTGGTAAACACAGATGCCCATATTGTAATAGGATTATGGCAGCATTGCCAGATAAAAATCTTAAGACACAGGAGGATTCAAGAGACTTTCACAGAGACCATATATAGTCTCCAATAAATATGCTGAACACATAAGGAAAAACTTTAGTGCCATAGAATGAGATAAAAGGATGGATTTCCCAAGAGAAGAACAATTATGCTACAAGAGATAAGGGATCCGAAACTACTTAAAGATTCAAGATATGGAGCCTAGCTGTTTAACACCTACCTTCTGATCTGCTTGTTTTGGTCTTGCTGTTGAATGAATTAATAATTTATATTAATTTGCTTTCCTAATTAGTCTTTTGACTGAAAACACACATTATTGTCATTTAAATTGAATTTCAGATTGACAAGGAAATATTTACTTATTGAAATATTGTGATGTTCTTTATAATTTTATATGAGGCAGATATAAGTAAAATAATAGTGTTGGTATGACATTGTTGTTTAAAAATGATAATCAGAATTTTAACTAAGTGATTCACATGATATACAGAGTTGTTTTTTTTTTTTTTGTATGCATAAAGAACAATTATCCTCCCATCCTAGATGTTTGGTTTGTAAGCATATTCAACATGCTAAATTATTAGATCTAAGATAGAAAGTTACTTTATGTTGTTTTCTTATACTAAACATAACTTGATGGTTTACAAGTTTTTTTATACATCACCTTTTAGAAATTTTCTGAAATGGATTCATTTATATACTATATTTTTCCTTTTGGGATCAAATGTAAAACTGTTGAGGTCTAAGGAGAATGAAAGAACCATATGTCAACCTAGCAGAAATTTAGATGAGAATGAGAAGGGGATATGCCATGGTGTGCTGGTCACTACATTCTATTTCCTTTCCAAATGGCTGTAGAAGTACAGGAATTTATTTTTAGTCTTTGTATTCCATCATGCTTAGAAAAACTGAATTTAAAATGCAATTAACATAAGTCACTTGAAGATTTACATACATTTAGTACAAAAAAGGTTTTGAAATGTAACATACAAGTGATTTAGTGTTTCTGTAGGGTTGACCAAAGAATGTCCACATAGAGTTATAAGACTAGAGTTAAATATCAAATATATGAATGAAAAACTATAGTAGATGAACCTATATGTGGATTCTGCTCTTTCACAGATTTCTTTCTATTAATTAGCTGAAAATTCTTAATCTTTTATAATTCAAAGTGAATCTTCTTAGAAGTCAGTTTTGCAGAATGAAATTTACTATACAGTGTGTCAATTTGTCATCTAATATCAGCAAATTAAGTTCATGGCTAAAACCTGTTAAATGAGCATTGGATGGAAGGAACAAACCATAAGATTTTTAAAGCACAGACATTAGTTTTATTGATTTGTTTTCCTTTTTTCTTTTTTTTTTTCTTTTCTGTTTTAACATGAATGTTTTTGGTCATTGGGGAAAAAAAATCCAAAACCAAAACCAAACAAAAACATTCTTGATTAAGAATACCACAAGAAAAAGTAAAAAGCTTTTAAATATTTCCATGAATCAGAAAGGAAATTGCTTTAGTCAAGGAAGACAGTGCATTATCTTTTATGCATTTTAAGATACAGTCTCGGACTAAGCACGGTATACCAATGTGAAGTCATTCCCGGGAACAAAAATAGATGTGACGCTCCTATAAAGCAACAAGCTGCAGGGTAGGAAAGGTGCTATTTCATCTCAGAAGTGGCGCTTCATTGGAATGCTTTCTCAAAGTCTTCATTTTATGGGAAATGTATTTTTAAATTAAGTCAAAGTGGGCCCTTATTCAAAGGAGGCTGTTGAGTTCTGATTTAAGCTGCTTAGGCAATAGCTATAGAATATCCAACAGTAACTCTTCAGTAATCTCTCCTAAGTCATAACTATTGTGTGCTGGAAGATTATGATTTAAAATAAGAAGTTCAGGTATTTTGAGCCAGAAATACCAATACTCCACAGGCAGTAAAATCTTGACATAGCAGTAAGTAGCATAATAAAAAGGGAAGAGAAATTGGTCTATATTCTATCAATTTTATGTCTTACTAGCACAATCAGAAAGCTTTTTGGTACTTTTACTTCATTTATTGTTCAAAAAGTGGGTGAAGTATGAAAGTATTTTACCCAATGAGACCCTAACAACATGTGCTTGGGAAACAAGCATATTGAAGTTGACAGGGGCCCTGAAATTTCCAGGTGTTGTGAAGTCTCTGACTCCTCCCTTTGCCTCTCTCTGGCTCTTTAAGATAAGAGTGTGCATATATTAGAGTGATGATACGTACATCAGTAATAACATAAGGACACTGCAATTAAGTAAAGTCTGACAGAAACAGAAAGCCATGAGAGCCAGTAATACTGCTATTCAGCAAATAACTGTTAACTGTCCTTACTGGTTCTGTGTCTGCTCTTTTAAATTTATACATTTAAAATAAATTTGCATCTTCACACATTTAAAATCATGCCTTTGAAAAAGAATGAAGTAAGCCTTGGGAAGCATAAAATTCCTATGATTAGTTGACAATTTTCTTGAAATTGAGTAAAGCTTTACAAGTTTTCTATTAGAAAGCTATTTTTTTCAATTTTTTATTAGATATTTTCTTAATTTACATTTCAAATGCTATCCCGAAAGTTCCCTCCCCCCCTCCACCCGCTCTGTTCCCCTGCCCACATACTCCCACTTCTTGGCCCTTGCCTTCCCCTGTATTGGGGTATATAAAGATTGCAATACCAAGGGGTATCTCCTCCCAATGATGGCCGACTAGGCCATCTTCTGCTACATATGGAGCTAGAGACACGAGTTCTGGGGGTTCTGGTTAGTTCATATTATTGTTCCTCTCCTAGGGTTGCAGACCCCTTAAAAATTAAAATGGGAGCTGGAGAAATGGCTCAGTGCTTAAGAGCACTGACTGTTCTTCCAGAGGTTCTGAGTTCAATTCCCAGCAACCACATGGTCGCTTACAACCATGGGATAGAAAGCCACGTTTCTGATGGGTTTGAAGAGAGTGACAGTGCACACACATACATAAAAAAAAAGTAAATTAATTTAAAAAATCTTAAAATGGATAAGAGAAGTGTGAGGTTTCAGAAGAAATATCCCACTATAATCTTTATGCTGACCTTCATATAATTCAATTCATACATTATTTATTTAATTAGAGTAATATGTAGCTGTATTATAATAATGATAACCAGGAGTAAAATAAATTTACAATGAGATAAGTATAAAATTAAATGCTCACTTTTCTGCTGCCACAAGTTATGTTAACAAAAAAGAAATATTATAATCATAAACAGTTTATATTATGTTCCAAATATTAGTGACATAAAGCCAAATTTTCTGTTTTATTTGGAACACATCCCCTCACACCCCCAATTTCTATAAATTGTTTTTTAATTGCTCACAAATTACCTGAAAGCAGTTTATTCATGGTTCCTTAGTTGAAAGCTTAGTGGATATTTCTTTTTTGTTTTCTGGAAGTACATGGGAAGCTAGAGTATGGTGCTTCCTGTTTTTCATGGGGGAATCTCATGGTACCCTCATGTACAACACCCCATATAGGGTTGCCTTGAAATAAAAATACAAAGCAAAGGAAGCCGGAGGGAATTTCCTAAGCAAAATCACAATAGTTCAAAATGGCATCATGATTCTTTCTGTGTTTAGCACTGACAGGTACATTTTTCTTCTTCACGCAATTCAAGATTCTGATTTTGATGTATAATACTGTTTAGATCTATTTCCCCTCTGCTATATAAGCGATTGCTTCTTTTTGGTGTCCTATAGTGGAATGGAGGTCAAATGAACAGCATCCTAAAGAGTCCCTGGGTTTGATTCTGGGTCCAAATGCTACCTTGGAGAGTCTGCTGTTTTTGAGAAGTGTGACAGAACTATCTTCTATTAGCCTTTAGGGTAAGGTTCAAACTCTGTCCTTTCCTTTCGCCTCTTTCCTAGCACTATTAGTTTGGGGAATTGGAGGTTTGAGTGAGTGATGTGACCTGCCCTCTTATTCTCAGCCAGTGGAAAAAACAGTTAACCATCCTACTGCTTCTTTGTGCTTGGAAGGCAAATTTGTTTTACCAGATATTAACTTGGACTCTTTTACTAATTAAGAAGATATTCATATACTTATAATATATGTCAAGTTTTTGAATTGCCTATAATATAGGTCTTAAATTTTAATGCTATAAAACAGTTACTCTAGATAATTAGCAACAGATTATATAAAACTACAAAGAATTTAAGAGCTAAAATAATAAAATACTGTATGAACTTATAAAAATTAATAATGATACATATACAACATTCAATTCCATAGAAATATTGTATTTTTTCAATCTGTTTATTGTTCGTTTCTTGTGAAAATACACCTGTATTGTATTAAGAAATCTATTCCACAAAATATAGATTTTAAGAAAGTCTATAACTTAAATTACTATTCCAAGAAAACATAGCTACTATTTATATATTTATAGCATATAGTATATATATATATATATATATATATATATATATATATATATATATATATATATGGTTGTTTTAGAAAGCATTTAATAATTCATAGTATTTCATTAAGCTTTTCTTTTCTCATCGGTCTTTGGAAAATATGACTATATTAAATTGACACTGATATATTAATGATAAAAAAGTTATGAAACAGTCAATGATCAACTCTACTCTGTAAAGAGTTCTAGCTTATTTAATTGTAATCTTGATATATACTCATTCATATTTTTTTCTATTATACAACAACTTATAATATGAAGAATAGCCTATTAGGCATGTGCTTAGATCTCAGGCTTAGTTTCCATTGGTCAATCAATCAAAGAAATACTGAGACTAATTAAATGGTACTGAGAGAATAGAGAAATATAGGTGCATATTTTATGCAGTAAATATATGAGATATAACTAGAGTACCATTGACATTAATACTGAATTTGAGAGTTATAATAAATTTGTCATTGCTACCTGCAGTTTACATTGTAAAGTCCCTATAATAGTCTACTGTCAACAACTAGCTTCACTGAAATGCCTTTAATAAAAGAAAAGCAAAGAGAAATATCTAATATATTAAGCAGTTGAAACAACATTGTGCAAGTTCAGAGATTACAGGGTTGCACCACCACATCAGTTTACTCCAAATAATTATAATTTATTAGTTAACGTCATATTGAAGAGGAATAAGATTTTGTAATTTAAAGTGGTTAACCTAAACTCTAATGACAACTCACCCTCATAGGTCCATTAAGAGAAATGTAACACGAGAATAACAATATTACTCAGTTAAAACTAATTTCAGCTAAACAACACTCATTTTTTACATTGACTATGAGTTACATAAGTCATACTTATTCTAAACTATTGTTTTGGTTTATCTGAAATTGCAACTTAGCAGAGTCTTCTTTTCCATTGGACAGTCTCATACCTGCTTGAAACGTTAATTAGTGAGCAAAAAACAAATACAAGAAAATTAATGATGTACTAAGAAGTCTACAGGAAGGAATTGCAATCTCGAATCTGAAAAATCATTGATATGCATTGATATCAATGGTCTGCATGCAGATAAAGAGACAACAGAAGACCTTTTCATTTCAGCTTATTTGCCTCAAGGTACATGTTAGATCCATTATATCCTGACCTACTCTTGAAGATGTGAATCCCCTTGTTATGCAGGACAAGGATTCTATTTATAAAAACATCCTCATACTATGATACTTGGAGCTAGAAAAGATAGGGCGGCTATTCTGTGGAAAAAAAAAAAAATCTTCATGATCTAACAAAGTTCTGTAGACATAAAGCAGTGACTTTCCAAAGCAGACGAGACACTGATTGTCTTTGCACCACCAACTCTATTAAGGTAGTGTATGGAAAACATGCTTTTTCATCTGACAAAACTTATGAATAAAAAAAAACAATCTTTAAATAATCAGAGTGCCAGTTTTTCTGAATAATGTGCCATGAGGACACTTCATTTACTGTTTAGCTGAAGGCTATGTAGATCAAAGAATGGTAGCCAAGTAGACACTAACTTTGGAATATAGATGAGGGCTTATTAGTAAACATGGAGCCCAATATTTCTAAGATCTACTTGGAAAATTGTTCCTCTATTATTTTCCCATCTTCTGTGACATTCCTTCCAGAGCTTATATTCTTCATGGATGTTATTTAATGTTTAAGGTAACAAAGGTAAGACAAATGATCAGCCCTTCTGGTACCACAGGAGGTACATAATATTAGATGATGCTTTTCGTTATCATTAGTGTGGTTCCTCCTGAGAGATCCCATGACTCTATCCCAGAATAGCAAATGATGGATCACTTCTGTTGTTAATTTAAAACAGAACATCTCAGAGATGGAAGAATGAAGAATGATACTTTAACTACTTTCACTGATTCAAACACTAAATTTTCTTCCAGACCTAGTTACCTCACAAACACACTGTTCCTGAATTGTGTCTTTATGTCAAATGGCTGGACTTAGTGGCCTTCCTTAAGAGGAAATAGTTTCTCACAGGAAAGGCACCATGAAAAGGGAGGCATTGTTCATCTTCCCAACAGACAAATTTTTTATAAAAAGTATCATTAAAATCTATTTGAAAAATTTACTGATAATGGATAGTTTTCTGGATAATTCTATTGAAAGCCATTTATATATTTTCCTTAACAGTTTACATTTCTACCAGTAAATGCAATAGACCTTAAGGATACTTAACATATTTTAATGCATCGCTTATAAACTTCTGGTGACGACTGAAAAACTCAGCAGTAACCCACATCCTCATTAATATTTTTTTAAGCTTCATGATTAAAAGAAGTGATAGGTTCTTGAGCTCTTTGTATATATTGGATATTAGTACCCTATCAGATTTAGGATTGGTAAAAATCCTTTCCCAGTCTGTTGGTGGCCTTCTTGTCTTATTGACATTGTCTTTTGTCTTACAGAAGCTTTGCGATTTTATAAGGTCCCATTTGTCAATTCATGATCTTACAGCACAAGCCATTGCTGTTCTGTCTAGGAATTTTTTTTCCCTCTGCCCATATATTCGAGTTTTTCCCCACTTTCTATTCTCTAAATTTCAGTGTCTCTGGTTTTATGTGGAGGTCTTTGATCCACTTAGACTTGAGCTTTGTACAAGGAGATAAAAATGAATCAATTCCCATTCTTCTACATGATAACCGCCAGTTGTGCCAGCATCATTTGTTGAAAATGCTGTCTTTTTTCTACTGGATGGTTTTAGCTCCCTTGTCAAAGATCAAATGACCATAGGTGTGTGGCTTCATTTCTGGGTCTTTAGTTCTATTCCATTGGTCTACCTGCCTGTCACTGTACCAGTACTATGCAGTTTTTATCACAATTGCTCTGTAGTACAGCTTGAGGTCAAGCATGGTGATTCCACCAGAGGTTCATTTATTGTTGAGGATAGCTTTTGCTATCCTAGTTTGTTTTTTTTTTTTTTTTTTTTTTTTTTTTTTTTTTTTTTTTTTTTTTTTTTTTTTTTTTTTTTTTTTTTTTTTTTTTTTTTTTTTTTTTTTTTTTTTTTTTTTTTTTTTTTTTTTTTTTTTTTTTTTTTTTTTTTTTTTTTTT